>CM034539.1:1151525-1319441 GCA_020002185.1 Paraescarpia echinospica
CTCTCTGTCGCTCGTTTGCTCTTTCGCTCTCTCTCACTCTCTCTCTCTCTCTCTCTCTCTCTCTCTCTCTCTCTCTCTCTCTCTCTCTCTCTCTCTCTCTCTCTCTCTCTCTCTCTCTCTCATAGAACAGACATGCCTAGGCCTAGAAAGACAAGGTCCGTGTCCACTGATGATGACCAGCTGGCATTCAGGATAATAGAATTGTTCAATGACTCCGCGGTTTTACACAATATGAATTCTGTGCTGTTCCCGGGCGAACTATCTGACCAAATTCGAGAACTTCACGTTATATTAAAGAAACCGCAAACTCAGCTAGAGAAAAAGGACAAGAAGATTCAAAGCCTGGAGGATAAAATTGCCAATCTGGAAGTGCAAACAGATGCAAACGAACAGTACAGTCGTAGGGCTAATCAAAGAGTAAGTGGTCTAGAGGAAAATGATCAAGGGGAAGACCTGGAGGAAAAAATAATGACATTCTTCAATGAACACATGAACATTTCTCCTCCCATTGATGTCTGCGACATGGAAAGAATTCACAGAATTGGGCGAACTCTAGACAACAAATCCAGACCGCGACAAGTCATCGTACGTTTCCGCAGCGAGAGAACGCGCGACGCAGTCTTCAAACAACGAACTGCACTAAAATCGCTGAACGACGGAACATCAAAGCAAATGTGAAATATCTACATTAAAGAGGACTTAACATCTCTGCGCTCGAAAATGGCCTATCAAGCGAGACAACTGAAACAAGACAATAAGATAAGTGACTGTTGGACGTTCAATGGAAAGTTACTGATCAAGGACAAAAACAATGTTGTCCACATAATGAGTGCCATGATTGATCTCCACAAGTACGAGTAATGTGTATCATTAACTCCGTGGTCACTCACCCGACTTGGACATTTAAAATAGTAAGTTATTTTTACACTGAGTTGTAAAAATACATTATTTTCGTGCTGTGCCAATACGACTTTAGCTCACATAAACTGTGTTAATATTTTTTGTTATGCATTTTTATGTTATTACTTACGAGTACTATAAATAAATGTATTTTTTGGTATTGTCCAGTTCTTCGTTATTATGAAATGGTTAAATTGTCTGACCAATATATTTGTTTGTTGTCTGTCAAATATGTTTACTCCGACTTGGACATTTAAAATAGTAAGTTAGTTTTACACTGAGTTGTAAGAGTACATTATTTTTTGAAATGCAAATATGTCTTTACTTCACATAAATTGTGTAAATATTTCTTTGTTACGCATTCTTATGTTATTATTTACGTGTACTATTATTTTTACATTATTGTTATACCTAGTTGTAAAGGTACAATATTTTTTGCAATGCAAATATGACTTTAGTTCACATAAATTGTGTTCATATTTTTTGTTATGCAATCTTATGTTATCATTTACATGTACCATAAATAACTGTTGTCTGATCAATATATTTACTCCGACTTGAATATTTAAAATAGTAAGTTATTTTTACACTGAATTGTAAGAGTACATTATTTTTTGCAATGTTAGTATGACTTTAGTTCACATACATTTTTTATGCTTTTTTATTTTATTATTTACTTGTACTATTTATTGTCCAGTTTTATTTTGTTATGAAAAGTTTAAATTGGCTGACCAATTATATTTATTCCTGTGATAAACAGTCTTAAGTCAACATTATATCATGCATTTAATTAATTATATTGATCTTGCTCTGATTTCACTGTATGGTTATGTTGGTTAAACATCTACCATGTGTTGGTTTAAAATGCATTAGAATGTTGGTTAAAATGCATTAGAATGCATTAGCTCCTACCACTAGAAATACAGTTTTATTATTAAGTTTCTTTCTCGAGCCATCTTGTCAAATGGTCCGGATTTGCCAAGTATGTTAAAATTTATGTTTTACAAAATTATTATGTAACATGCACAAGACAAAATTACTATATATGTATACAAAATTAAGTACCGACAACCACCTGTCAACTTGAAACAGTACAAAACAGTCCTAAACGACAAACACAATACTCATGTAAGCTGGCTCACACTACACATGTAAGCTGGCTCACACTACACATGTAAGCTGGCTCACACTACTCATGTAAGCTGGCTCACACTACACATGTAAGCTGGCTTACACTACACATGTAAGCTGGCTCACACTACACATGTATGCTGGCTCACACTACACATGTAAGCTGGCTCACAATACTCATGTAAGCTGGCTCACACTACACATGTAAGCTGGCTCACACTACACATGTAAGCTGGCTCACACTACACATGTAAGCTGGCTCACACTACACATGTAAGCTGGCTCACACTACACATGTAAGCTGGCTCACACTACTCATGTAAGCTGGCTCACACTACACATGTAAGCTGGCTCACACTACACATGTAAGCTGGCTCACACTACACATGTAAGCTGGCTCACACTACTCATGTAAGCTGGCTCACACTACACATGTAAGCTGGCTCACACTACACATGTAAGCTGGCTCACACTACTCATGTAAGCTGGCTCACACTACACATGTAAGCTGGCTCACACTACACATGTAAGCTGGCTCACACTACACATGTGAGCTGGCTCACACTACACATGTAAGCTGGCTCACACTACTCATGTAAGCTGGCTCACACTACACATGTAAGCTGGTTCACACTACATTTGTAAGCTGGCTCACACTACTCATGTAAGCTGGCTCACACTACTCATGTAAGCTGGCTCACACTACACATGTAAGCTGGCTCACACTACACATGTAAGCTGGCTCACACTACACATGTAAGCTGGCTCACACTACACATGTAAGCTGGCTCACACTACTCATGTAAGCTGGCTCACACTACTCATGTAAGCTGGCTCACACTACACATGTAAGCTGGTTCACACTACATTTGTAAGCTGGCTCACACTACTCATGTAAGCTGGCTCACACTACTCATGTAAGCTGGCTCACACTACACATGTAAGCTGGCTCACACTACACATGTAAGCTGGCTCACACTACTCATGTAAGCTGGCTCACACTACACATGTAAGCTGGCTCACACTACTCATGTAAGCTGGCTCACACTACACATGTAAGCTGGCTCACACTACTCATGTAAGCTGGCTCACACTACTCATGTAAGCTGGCTCACACTACTCATGTAAGCTGGCTCACACTACTCATGTAAGCTGGCTCACACTACTCATGTAAGCTGGCTCACACTACTCATGTAAGCTGGCTCACACTACACATGTAAGCTGGCTCACACTACACATGTAAGCTGGCTCACACTACACTTGTAAGCTGGCTCACAATACACATGTAAGCTGGCTCACACTACACATGTAAGCTGGCTCACACTAGACATGTAAGCTAGCTCACACTACTCATGTAAGCTGGCTCACACTACACATGTAAGCTGGCTCACACTACACATGTAAGCTGGCTCACACTACACATGTAAGCTGGCTCACACTACACATGTAAGCTGGCTCACACTAGACATGTAAGCTGGCTCACACTACACATGCTCATATTGATATCATGTTTTTATTTTATTTTTTTTATTTTTTTATTTTTGACTCAGGTGATGTATTAATCCAGTTAATTTTTTTATCGTAACAGGTGGCTCCTCGGTAGAGACTATTATAGTTTTAGAGGAATCTCCTGACCCTACTTTTTGTTATTAACCATGCATTATACCATGTTTATCATAAGGTTATATATTTGTATTATTTTAATTTTATTTTTGACATGGATGTATTGTATGTATAATCAAATGTCTGGGTCAACTAAAAACACATTTTTCTTCTTCTCTCTCTCTCTCTCTCTCTCTCTCTCTCTCTCTCTCTCTCTCTCTCTCTCTCTCTCTCTCTCTCTCTCTCTCTCTCTCTCTCTCTCTCTCTCTCTCTCTCAAGGTCCTACTACTTCCACGGTCCTACTTCAGATATGATGCTACTTTTGTCACTGTCCTAATTCTGACACGGTCCTACTTCTGACACAGTCCTATTTTATCCATGTTCCTACTTCTGCCACGGTCCTACTTATGACATGGTCCTACTTATGACATTGTGCAATTTCTGACGTGGTCCTATTTCATCCATGGATCATGTTCTGTCCCGGCCCTTCTTATGGTTATGCTTCGGCATGATGTCATGGAAAATATATACATAAATTTTTCTCCTGTTGTGTTTTGGGATATACATGAATGAGTAATATGACGTCGTTAAAATGTCATAGGAAATATTAACAATAACGATTGGACGACAACACAGCGAAGAGTCTGTTGAAATAATAATAATCGTATCAGTTTGAACTTGTTGTTCTGCTCCGATGACTGCGAAACAAGACAGTGTCGTGTCGTAATATTGTCCTAAGTGCAAAACGGTATGGGCCTTACCAATAGATTGTTGTTTCAAATGGGCCTGTATATGTGGGAAGTCCGGTCATACAGTGTGCACAGTGACCATTCTGAGACAGAAACCGTACGCGTGCACGCATAAGGATGTGTATGTGCGCGCGCATTGCATGTGTATTCACTCACAAGTGTGTTGTGCGTGAGTGCATGAGTGCGTGAGTGCGTGAGTGCGTGAGTGCATGAGTGCGCGAGTGCGCGCATATACGTGTGACCTTTAGTGCATGCATGCGCGCGTACATTACACGCGCGCGCGTATATTAGCATACTGTCATGTACGCGTGTGTTCATGCGTGTAACTCAACATTTAATCAGTTTTGGCACAGTCATTGCATACCAAAAAAATTGCATCCGCTTTACATAATACATTTTTCTAAACAGTGAACACCAACTTCCGACTTCTGTCCGTCCTTTCCGTTGTCATTAGTTGTACGTCTTCTGCTGTGATATCGCGATCGACGGAGAACAACAACATTATAGATGTATACGATTGTTTATTACGTATCATACAAACAGTGTTGACGCGATACACGAATGATTGGCCTCCTAGTATATTCATCACGGATTGTCGTCGATGCTCGTCAGCTAGCTCTTGGTACTATGGACGGTGTTATCGACTGTCGACATCCTAGTAGATAGTTCCGGGATTGTCTACGATGTTGAACACCTCCTGAGCGCTGAGCGCGCTCTTGTAGAAGCACACCTGAACAAAGACGTTGTCAGTGTAAGCCGTTTGTTTTACTGTTACAAGGTCTGGTTCACATTTATTAACACTTGTTTATATATTGCTGTGAATACTTGTAGGTGTAGTGCCCTCCAAACTGCGTGTTCGCAATCTGAATACTGCGCCCGCGAAATGTTCACAATCTGAATACTGCGCCTGCGAAATGTTCACAATCTGAATACTGCGCCCGCCAAAATGTTCACAATCTGAATACTGCGCCCGCGAAATGCTCACAATCTGAATACTGCGCCCGCGAAATATTCACAATCTGAATACTGCGCCCGCGAAATGTTCACAATGTAAGTAAGACTTTTAAGATTCTAAATATACGTCTCTGGCAATATCGCAGACGCAGGCAGGGTTAACCACAGGACCCTTTTGTTATCAACTCGATCGCGTGGCTCCTACATCAAAGGTAACTAAATCAGTGCCACTTCCTGCAAACAACACTGATTCCGGGCAATCGGACAGACCTACGCCTTAAACTTACCCATCGTGAGTCGGCCAAATCAACAATCAGCTCGAATAAACTCTGTTGGTAATCAAATATGTCGAGTGCGTAAGGTGACGGGAAGGGAATGAAATGTTTGGGAATGTACAACGACGGTTAACCGATAGACAATTGAATTTTACTCTAGTATTATTGACGTCTCGATTGGTTAAAAATAGAGTCCGTACAAAACATGTAACTATCGTGATATGTTAGCTCTAAATAGTATCCATAATAGGAATCATGATAATGTGATGAATTAAAATGTGCTATTTTACGACAAACATAGACCGGTTTATCGCAATATTAGACAGGCTACTAATTCATCACGCTTTATTGTGAAAAAATAATGCGTTTGCCAAGTTTTCTCTTCCGGAGGACGGGTTTGTTTTCTGGTAATACTAATACATTCCGACAGAGAGAAAGGTTAGTGTACTCGCCTGATCCATCACTCCGGTGAAGAAACACGGACCCTTGGGGCAGAGGAACGAGCCGAGGACGATCGGACACTTCGTATTTAGGATTGGACCTGTGTAGAAATATAGCTACATGACACAAACAACTCTTCCAGGAGTTTCTCTAAGCACAATGTATTATATAAGCTACACGGGACGATAGGAACGATGACAATGGTGACACTGATTATGTTGTTCTCGTTGCTGTTGTTGTTGAGCGTGATAATACTGGTGGTAGTGGTTGTTGTTCTTGTCTTCCTGGTTGTTGTTTTTGTTGTTGATGACAGTGTTATTATTCGTGGTGGTAAATGTTGTTGCTCTTGTTATTGCTGTTTTTGTTGTTGTTGCAGCTGCTGCTGCTGCTGCTGCTGCTGTTGCTGTTGCTGCTGGTGCATGGTGGTAATAGGTGTTGTTGTTGCTGGTGGCGGCGGCGGCAGCTGCGAAGGCTAATGTGAAATAACTGATTATAATTTAACAGTACTATGTAAATCACCGTTTAATTCAGAAATCATTCTACCGTACAATTGTTAAATTAATTGTTGAATTCAATCAACTAGAATTGCTTTCGAACTCGTGATGTCTGGGAACACGGAACATGGAACATATTTACTGCGTGCGAATTATGTAAACAAATGGCATATCACTCCGCCAGAACACTAGGCAAGTGAAGATGCCGTTGTCATGGCAATGCATATACTGCGCCGTACCTGAGAAGTCTAGTACTTTGACTTCCTGTTTGTCGTGGTAGAACTTTACATTCTTTCCGTCCCAAACGATGGCGATATGGTGCCACTCAAGGTCCCACGACTGAAACAAGTAACGAGTCTTTATTACATTTCTTGAGATCATATCCACAACATTAATATACCCATGTAGACTTTTGCCCTTCTTAACAGGATGACGTAAACAGTACGACTGACGTCACGTCCGAATGACGTCATCGTATGCGCGAGAAAGCTCGTAGGCTTCCTCCACACAGGAGATACAACCACTTAAAATACCCTTTACACCTGCCGTTTGAAAAAACTTTTAATATCATTTGAAATGTGAACGGCACAAGGCATCGTGGCTGCGCACGCACCCAATGTGCTCTACACAAAACAGAGTTTTCATTATCGGACGTGTGCAATTAGGAGGGAACGGTTTATTTACCGGTCATTGAGTATAAAATGGCGCCTGGTTGACATATCCATCACGTGACCTGTTGCCTAGCAACAAGGTCCGGTAAACACGTGGATCATTCGTACATTCCGTCATATATTTTGTTGAAATTCTATCCCCAAAGTGTTTCTTTATGACAAAAAGGCAAGGTTTTTAAGGTGACAATTGTATGCTGGGATGTTTTGTTTACGAGATGTCATGCAGCAATAGTAATGTAACTCACACTTATAAGTTCCGTTATCGACACTTTTCGCAAAGGCAAACTTGGATGACGTTTTAATTATGACATAAACCAACCGCGATGTACTGGGTGTGTTCATTCATTGTTTATGCTTTTGCTTATAAATCAGCAGTTTAACATTTGAATTGTTTAGAAAAACAACGAGAACCGATTGCGATGAAATAGAGTACGTAGTCCCCGACTTTGTGTTTGTTAGGACCAGTTAGTATGTAGACTACATTTAAAAAGTATTTGTATAGCTCCCTTTTCAGCAGAAACTGCATAAAGACGCTTTCTGTGTTCCTTAAAACAACTCATGCATACTAAATAGCAAAACATTTAACTATTGTATGTCTAAGATTTATATAATTAAGACTAGATGTATACGATACGCATATGACAAACTGTCTATAAAAATATGCACGTATAAAACAATCTGTAAAAAAGCCGTTTACCCATTGGAATTTGACATCAGCGGCACTGCCGTCGGAAGCCTTGAGCCCGGCGTTGAAGAGGTTGGATGAAGGCGAGGAGATGTAGATGGAGCTCGAGTCGTCCTTGTCGGCGCCTTTAAGACAGTCGCTGTTGCTGAGGATGCCCTGCATGAGGCAGACAGACACAATGGCGGTCACCACATGCACGAGACACGCGTCAATCCCATGCACTGAAGTGTACCCGAATGTTTGGTGGTTTACAGAACCAGAAGGTATACCGATTCAGAAACTGCATGGTGCCATGGCATGGTGCCACCGTGGCATCCTTGAGGAATTTGAAATATCCAAGATGGCCGCCAAGATGTGAAAATATGTAGAATTGATCATAATTTCCATGTTATGCCACTCAGATAACTATTTTTATGTGTCGAATTTTTGTTTGGCAATCGAGCATTCAATTGAGACAAATTGTAGTAGTTTATGACAAAGAAATACAGAGATAATCCGAGAGTGAGTGAGTGACTGAGTGAGTGAGTGAGTAAGCGAGCGATTGACGAAGTGTGTGAGTGAGTGAGTGAGTGAGTGAATGTGTTGAAGAGTGAGTAACTAGGTGGGTGTGCGTGTGAATGGTTAAGCAGGTAAGTGAGTGAGTGAGTGAGTGAATGAGTGAATGGGTGAGTGAGTGAATCAATCAGTTTGTCAGTCAATCAGCCAGTCAGTCAGTCAGTCAGTGAGGTAGTGACCTGGTAGGAGGAACCAGCGGTAAGGCCGTAGAAGAGGCTGACTGAGAACTGCTTGTAGGACTGGTAGTTGTTGACGAAGAAGGGGATCTCGAGTGTGCCGTTGCCGTCGAAGTAACCACACTTCTTGTGCTTGCACACGCCGGGGTGGTCGACCACTTTCACGTTCTCGTTGAGCACCCAGACACCGTTCGTTGCCAGCCCGTTGTTAGACTCGTCGAACGTCACACACGTGATGGAGCGCTTCTCTTCTGCAAGACGGCGCAACAGGACAGGTGTAACGAAGGCTGTAGTTCTCGGTGATCTACTTACTGAAAGCTTGGGAACACACACCCACGCACGCCTGCACACACACACACACACACACACCCACACACACATATATATATTATATATATATTATAAATGAAGTAAATACATTTGTATGAACCTTATTAGAATGAGAACGATTAGAATATAATTATGTATGTGTGCGCGCGGGTGTGTGAGTGCGTGTGTATGTGCGTGCGTGCCTACGTCCATGTGTACGTGTATATGTGTGTGTGTGTGTGTGTGTGTGTGCGTGCGTGTGTATGTGTGTTGTCGTTAAACATTATGACGATGATGCTAATGAGAATGACGTGCACCAACTCACGTGCGACGGCCACAGGCTCGGCAATGGGGCCCTCGTAGACGGCGGTGTCGCTAGTGCACTGCGGCCCGGCCTCCACCGGCACGCACGTTAGGAGCTGCTGGTTCCAGAATTGGCACTTGGTGCACTTCATACGTCTCGCCGTCCACACCTTGCCGTACGGCGTGCAAATGTAGAAGGCGTTGCAGTCGTTGGGGTCGGGGGCGAACCCCGCTGCCGCCAGCGTGTTATTGCACAGGGGACAGTCGACTATAACATAGTCAAACAGTCAAGGTAAGTTCTTATATATACTGCAGTATCCAGTCCTTAGGACTGCTCAATGCGCTTTATACTCTGGCAGACATGTGAAATTGAACACTATCTCGACTTCTCTGGGAAGCCTTCAGCCACGCTGCAATTAACGCGCGAAGACTATTCGTACAAAAATACCCACCGCTTTGTATAGCCATGTAATCATTCATACAACTGAGTGAACTGGAACAACGTAGAGTGAACGAACTTGCCCAATGTTCGACTCCATAATACAGGATTCGAACCCAGGTTCTCTCGATTGACGGATACAACTATAGGGTAGTTGACGAAAACAACTAGGACAGTGACATTGGACATATTTATGGCGTACTAAGATAATATATACATTGCACATATCTGCATACGTCCCATATGCCGACCAGATCACTTCGATCGGCCGAACAAGATCGAATGATTGTTACACGAAACCACTTGGAACACTTGGCCCGATACTATGGAATGACCTATCCCACGCAGTCAGGCATGCAGACTGGGTAGCTATACCCATGCACTCTTAGACTTTCTTTTTCTGGCAGACCTTCGAGGAGTTTTGTATTCCGCACCAGTGACATTTTAGCAAAATGGACATTCGATTTATGTATGACTGATGCAAACAAATAATTGACATCTCCTCCATACAAACACGTAAAACACTGATTCAGTCGCCAGTGTATACACACGACACAACCACAGGCACGCACGCTTGCACTAAGGCATTGCGTATGCAAATTTCACTCAACCGAAGTATTCCTGAAATTTGGCGGGTGACGACCTCACGTGTTGTCCGGACATATTCTGGTGTACACTTTTACTCTATGTCTTCGTCTTCTTGAGCCTTGGTCAGTTGCGTGATGGGGTGCATACTGCTTTATCCAGTCGGCCATCGGTATGATTATTCTGCATCAGTCGCGGTCTCCTGCAAGTCTTCCATTCTCGGCTGTTCATATATGTCCTTTCTCTCTCCACTCTCTCTCTCTCTCTTTCTGTCTCTCTCTCCATCTTCTTCTCCTTCTACCAACATCTTCAGTTTTCTGTTATCTTCTTGTCAATATATCCTCATCCCTGCTCTACGTATGTTCTGTCCATGTCAGTCTGAACTACAGTCATCTCCAATTGCTTATTCTTGAAAATCTCTTCTCTCAATTCTCCCCTATACTTTCTGTTTCTAGTATCACTTTATATACACTCTTTGTTCGCAGTTGCTTTCTGCTACCTCTACCTCCTCCTGCTGTCTCTCTGTCAGTGCCAGTCTTTCTGCTACCTCTACCTCCTCCTGCTGTCTCTCTGTCAGTGCCAGTCTTTCTGCTACCTCTACATCCTCCTGCTGTTTCTCTGTCAGTGCCAGTCTTTCTGCTACCTCTAACTCCTCCTGCTGTTTCTCTGTCAGTGTCAGTCTTTCTGCTACCTCTAGCTCCTCCTGCTGTTTCTCTGTCAGTGCCAGTCTTTCTGCTACCTCTAACTCCTCCTGCTGTTTCTCTGTCAGTGCCAGTCTTTCTGCTACCTCTAACTCCTCCTGCTGTTTCTCTGTCAGTGTCAGTCTTTCTGCTACCTCTACCTCCTCCTGCTGTTTCTCTGTCAGTGTCAGTCTTTCTGCTACCTCTAGCTCCTCCTGCTGTCTCTCTGTCAGTGCCAGTGTTTCTGCTACCTCTACCTCCTCCTGCTGTCTCTCTGTCAGCGCCAGTCTTTCTGCTACCTCTACCTCCTCCTGCTGTCTGTCTGTCAGCGCCAGTCTTTCTGCTACCTCTAGCTCCTCCTGCTGTCCCTCTATCAGTGTCAGTCTTTCTGCTACATCTACCTCCTCCTGCTGTTTCTCTGTCAGTGTCAGTCTTTCTGCTACCTCTACCTCCTCCTGCTGTCTCTCTGTCAGTGCCAGTCTTTCTGCTACCTCTACCTCCTCCTGCTGTTTCTCTGTCAGTGTCAGTCTTTCTGCTACCTCTACCTCCTCCTGCTGTCTCTCTGTCAGTGCCAGTCTTTCTGCTACCTCTAGCTCCTCCTGCTGTCTCTCTGTCAGTGTCAGTCTTTCTGCTACCTCTACCTCCTCCTGCTGTCTCTCTGTCAGTGCCAGTCTTTCTGCTACCTCTACCTCCTCCTGCTGTCTCTCTGTCAGTGCCAGTCTTTCTGCTACCTCTACCTCCTCCTGCTGTCTCTCTGTCAGTGCCAGTCTTTCTGCTACCTCTACCTCCTCCTGCTGTCTTTCTGTCAGTGCCAGTCTTTCCAACCCATAAAATTAATTATACTCCTTAAACCGCCAAACATTTCAGTGTCAAATTCCAGGAGAAGGTTTAAGAAATTTGAGAAAAACTTCTAACTATTTCCCCTTGAACAAAACGCGTCCAAATGCACCACATTCAGATTACAATACGGGCTGTTACGTCGTAATGTAATTCTAGTTTTGAACTGTTTCTGAGATGCAAGTTATTCATAAACGGATCTACACGCACATTTTGTCACACAATTGCCTGTTGTGATAGCTATATATACTCTGAAATGCATCATTTATCACGGGGGCGTATTGATGCAAGGTCGCAGACTCACAAATGCGGTGACGGCGTTTTGTATGACTAAAGAAATATTATAAATGTTCTCGAAACGTCACATAAATGTTGTTAATAATAATATCTTGTAATGGATCGGTATTTGTACTTTGGGGGCAGCTGAAAAGCTTTCTCTCCGTCATTGTCTGAAAACATTCGGCGTATTTCAAATGTGAAAGCTAAAATCGTACACAATATGCCTGATTCGATTTGGATATTAACAATAATTTAACGTGTTGCAGCTGCAGTTTAATAGGTGGTGTTTTCGCAAATGATTTTCACTTTAACACAAATGTTACTGCATTGGTTCAATACATGTAATGCGACATTTCACATCCTTCGAGGCATGCACAAATGACCAATGTCAATAGATCACAACAATTATCCCAATAAATTATGCTAATGTTGCCGCGGTTATAAACTCAACACGTTTGCCTCGTAAATAAACAATACGTCATTCCGCCATTTTGTTTCAGGGAGCGGCCTGTTGTTGATGAACGGTAAATCAATCTGACCTTGTGCGACGAATTGTATGGGCGATGGGACCAGATCGCCGTTGCCATCCAGCCACGCGTGGAAGCATTTACTGTCGCTCCAAGGCCTCCTCACGACGAAGCCTGCACTAATCCAAGGAGACCAAGGAGACTTCGACGGCCAGTCGGAGGCGGGCATTTGGTTCCATGGCATCGACGTCTCGGCGGCTGGAAACAAACGAGCAAATGTAACATCAGTGGATCGATACACTTGATATGTGTTAGAATATAACATAGATTAATGACGAATATAGTAATTACGACGAGTTAAACGTTAACACAAATAAAGGACGACTAGATGTTAATTACGACCTCTCAAACATGCTTAAATTTCATGATTTAGTTAAATACAAGACTATGGTCATACTTTATAAAGCAATCAACCATTCTTTAAATGTGTTCAAGCATTATTTGAACCAACCGCAGCTATACACGTACATGATACAAGACAAAGCAAACTGTTCTATGTTAAAAAGACAAACACCACCCTCCGACTGCTGTCAATCACCGTCAAGGGCATAAAAACGTGGAGCAATTTACCAAATAAATTGACTCAGCTTCCAAGTTTAACACAATTTAAAAAAGCAATCAAGTTTTCACAACTTTCTACATATTTGTGAATTGTTAATTGAAGGTGACGTTTTGTTAAACCTATGTAATAGTAACACAAGCACTTCGGATAAAAGGTTTATATATGAGTTGTGAATATTATTTTGTAATTTATTTATAATTCCTGTTGTATTTATTCAGTTTTTTTAGTTCGAGAAGGGCATAGCAACACATAAGTCTATGACTTCAGCTATGTCCTTTCAGCAGCAGCAGCAGCAACACACCATACTGTGCATGTATTATGTTGTTGTTGTTGTTGAATAAACGTTTATTCATTCACATTATGATTTGTCACATGGTCGCACAGCAAGTTTGTTGATTGTGAATATTATGATTAAAGGTAGTACTATGGTGGTGTTTATTGTAACATCGTGTTAATTAGTGCAAATTATAGACATGGTAACTTCTCATCGCCGTGACTGTATCGTATTTTTGTGAATACATCACCCAGTATTACAAGAGGATGACGGATAGACGCCTAGCGTGCGTGCATGTGCAAAAGCATGTGCGTGCTTTGCATGCGCGTCGATCCCACTGCACTTCTAAAAGCAAGCGAGTTATCCGTCGAAGACAGCCCCTCTTACAACCAAGTGCATTATCTGTGCAGAAGTTATGTCTTCTTTACGCCAGGTGCAGGAAGTCGTAAAGATTGATTTCGATGTATGCCAGATATATGGCCTACTTGATGTGTGACGTTAAAGTAGTTTGATAAACACAAATCGAATAAGGACCAGTATCAGGAACAGGTGCGGTCGTCTGGTCTACTTCTTCCCCTTGCTCCCTTGAGGGGTGGGGTACTTCTACGTACCTCTGATACCAAACAATATTTATATGACGCATTGACAGTCGTAGGTGCGGTTGACGCAGTTTGTTTTATTTGAGTGACGTTGGACTATAATCGAGTTCACATTCTATTTTGAACAATGATAAAATAGTAATAGCGCTAAAGAACATACATCATTAAATGTGTTGTTCTGTCAGCTATAGCTGTGACAGTGTGCGACACCTTGTGTACGGTCCAGTCGGTCAGGAGCGTATACGTCGTATGTGCATTGAAGCAAACTGCACAAACAACTGGAAACATTAGAGGAGTGTTTGATTGCGCCGATTACTTGTAATGTTGATCATTATTTTCATGCAAAAAGATACTTTGAGTATCCCGCTATAAGGATATAGGTAACATTGATAAGGTGTAGATATGTCAAACAAAAATAATAAAAACATGTCAAACCAAAATATCCAAACTGTATAAATAAGGTACATGATACTGTTGTAATTCGCTGTGCACAAGTGTTTATGGTGTCCATGAAGAGTGTTTGTCGAAATATTAAGATATTATACATTTTGCGGTTTTGTTGATGGCCGCCAAGCTTACAAGAAATAATTTGTTCAAGTATTTATTGTGGACTTTTGTATTACTGCACACTTATTTCTGCCAAATGTTTGATTTCTGTTCCATTTTATTTCTTCCTGTGTCACGCGCGCGTCAATGTCGTATAATTGTCAAATATGACAGCTCGGTGTAAAAGATTGAAGATTAAATAGAACCTGTGAATGTGACGTTATATCCACGACACTGGGTACTTCAGTAATAATTGACACTTCACAAAATTACACACTACGACGTCACACATATGTCAATGTTTTACGCCACTTTGCAACTTAAAAAATTACGTATTGGCAAAAATAGTCAAGCGAGCGAAAAATAAACAACTCGGAACACGTCCAAAACACGAAATTCTACAGTTGCTAGCATCCTCACTGCTCGTCCTGTCCCGACGATTTTTGTATCATTTGAAAGGATGCACTTTTTGTTATTCTAGCGTCATTTAGATTTCCCAGTAACCGTTCACAGAGCACCTATAAACGGACCTAAAATCGTGCCATTTTCGGTGTTCTGTACGGTTTCGAACGATGTTGGCGGCGGGTACTCAGTACAATAATCTTCCGATTGTAGCGCTGTTACCTCATTTGCATAGGTTCAGACATACGCACTTCACCATTTCTTGATTTCATGTTATAAGCTCCACCCATTTTTAAACCACAACGAAACTGATGTGCTTTGATCGCAGCGAAACGGATATATATCTACGTCGGCGTGACGTCACAGTTACGTACGCCAATCAACAGGTCAACATTCGTTACGTTGGTTGGTTGATATACGTGATTGTGACGTCACGCCTACTTCGTGTATGTCATTTTAGGAGCCGTTTAAAAGTGGGTGGAGCTTATAGCATTAAATGAGATAGTGGCGCCTCAATCGCTAGACTGGTGAACTGTGTCGACGAACCAACATCGTTCGCAGTGACTAAGTCACTGGAACCAGCATGGTTTTAGGTCCATTTATACTTATTAATTAATTATTTTAACTTACCTAAGTTTAGTAATCGTGACGAAATACCGTCATACCCACAACTTGTTTTGGTTGCATATTATCTGTTGTTTTAGATATAGTTTCTTCGTCAATACGTTCAGAAGTGAGTGAATTGTATAGGGCCTACTGCTCATTCAGATAGTATCTGTAATTTCTATTTATAGGATTACTGATTAATTTTGTTTGGCCAAAGTTGGGCCAATATTGGTAAACAGTGTTTAAATATGTTTGCTATAACCGTCTTGGTTGTTATAATTTCGTCGTTATATATATACAGGATTTAGGGACAGTTTTCTTTTCGCGTGTTCTAGACAGAATGTCGCTTATAGTTTCCCATGTTTTTAATGTTATTTTTGTCCTTGTTAAAACAAGATTCATAATGCAGTTGCTTGGCTGTTCGTATGCTTTTTTAAGTATGCTTTTAAAAGATATCAGGTTAGTCCGAGTTGTTGAATGTTCTGGTGAATCAGGCAGTCATTTTAAGTTTCTTATATAACTTGTCTCTATATCGTATTGATTTGTGCAGGCCAAGTATAATGTTGGTTTTTTTTGTGCTTATATTTTTTAACTTAACTATTTTGTATGTGTTTGCATTTGATTTATTTGTATAACATTTTATAATTTATGTTTGGGTCAGCAGATTGCGATTGATTAAGTTTATTAATGGTGGCTAGGCAAAAGGTCTCGTAATGTATCTGACAATTAAATAGTATATATTTATTGTATTTCATTGTGGCAACGGATGTGATCATAATTAATCGAGAGACGCATGCTAATAACGACGTTTACCTGGTTTTGTCCGTCAATTCGTCTTCATAATATATTTATTATCACATATAAAGATATTTGACACGGTGTTACCGACTAATATACTCTACCTGACGCCGTGAAGCCACAACAGCGGTGTCGCAAACAGTGGAGTGGTGTACAAATACCACAGTCAATGTGCCGGTATCGGGATGACACATTAATGCTAGCAAATGTTTGCTATTGGGTATGTAATACCTGTGTATCCACGGCGTGACCAGAGACAACTGGCTCCTTGTAATATTGTGATATGCTGTAACGCGAACGTCTGGGATGGATTGTTCTACGTACGCGGGTGTATATAATGAGAGTAGAACGAAACATTATGCTTGTCGTTCGCATGAACACACCGTCGGACGCACTTATGTGAGCACATGTTTTATACATGACTATGGCGGGGTCGTCTACTACATTAGGCGGCGATCGACTCACGCAAAAAGGCGAATGACCGGACAACACTGAAGCTGGCATTACACCTCACGGCGATGCGGTAATGAGACGAGACAAGAAGAGACGAGATGAGACGAGATGACACTAGATGACACGAGATGACACAAGATGACACGTGACGATATAAGACTAGATGACACGAAACGAGATGATACGAGGTGAGATGATACGAGATGAGATAAGAATGATTAGAGACGAGACGAGACGAAACGAAACGAGACGAAACGATACGAGATAAGATGATGTGAGATGATATGAGACGAGACGAGACGAGGCGAGACGATACTTACACGCGGCGACGACTGCGACCAGCAGACATAGTAGAGTTGCGCTCATGATTCTTGATCGATGTTTCTTCTGAAAGAGCAAAACATGCCGATTAACAACCAATAGTAACATGTATCCACGTAAGCTACGTGAGACGCAGTGGTTGACGGAGGCTGACCTTCCATGACACGACTTGCCCCGCTAGTTGTTGTATCTTTAACCGCATTGGGTAAATTATAACGTTTTAGGACATCTCATGAAACTTTTCATTAAGCAAATTGGCACAGCGTCAATCATTTACTTATGCACTTGCTACGGGCCAAATAGTTCTGCGGTTTTGTTGACATTTAAAAAGTTTCAATCCGAACCGCAATCCTGAAAGATGTTGTATATTAAATAACAAGCTCCGGTCTCACCTCGTGAAGTGTTTGTTCTGGTATGTGACCGTGACAAATTTACACCGAAGTGGGCACAATAAATAATAGTCCACTTTATGTAGATAACATATTAAGACGTCTGGACAATATGATAAAACACGGACCCTGACGTAGTTCATTTAGAAAACGTCATTGCTAACAAGGGACATGTCAGAGTTATATGCTCGTATAACATTGTGGAACTATTTGTTGGCGGCGTTGAATGCGAACTATATCCCTTTCAGTATTGATCGACACAACAATGGGTATTCGTGAAATAATATCTTGGTACATTTACTGGTATCTGTGTAATACTACTATCCGACATAATAGATTGGTAGGCGTCTTGTATTGGATAGTTGAACGTACTGGTCCACATCGAGTGGCAGACTGGTGTTTGTGTTGTACGACAGGTACACCACACCAGTTCCAGGCGAAGAGTTTCGAAAAGTAAATGTTGTGTCTCGTTCAATAGTGTATATATGACATCTGTCAAGTACTACCCGTGAGAACATCCCGCGCTTCGTCCGTTACAGTATGAATAAAACATTGTCCCCATGCAGCACGCACCCCATCCTGTACTGTAGGCGTACAGTGTTGGTCAAACATTGCCCCCGACTCGGCACGTTTCTCTTGCAATATTGCACAGCATAAATAATAAAACATCAGAAGAGTTTGTTTAATAGAGTATTACTTGGGTTCAGTTATGTCTGTCAAAACATTGACACCTATTCTTTAGGTTGCAACAAAACACAGTGGTGTCCGATTACTGAACATTCTTCACGATAGCTGAAATAGTTAGTACTATCCTTATTGTTATATCCACTATATCTATCTTCTCGTGATGACGTCATCGCTATAAATGACATCATGGTGTCCCAAATCCCATAATATACAAGTTGTAGATTTGTGGTGTACACGCACGCACGCACGCACGCACGCACGCACGTACGCACGCACACACACACACACACACACACACAACTTCCCTATCTCCCATGTGTTATACGGGAGACGGGGAACTTCTTTTAATACCAGACTAGAAAAAGACAAGAAAGATGAGGTGAACGGGCCTAGAGAAGTCAAACCAAAAGCGTTTATTTAAAGTCGAAAGCGTTTTGTCGTCGTTAATTGTACAAATTAAATATACAAAACATATTAGTAAACAGGTTAAAAGGAGAAATATTAAAGAAAAAAATCCTCATAGCATCATGTTACTTCTTTGCTGATAATTCATAGCAGCAACCTTTTACATGATATTAACTTCATAAGTAATACAGACGTGTATTGCATAAGGCCTACTTATGTTTTATTCTTTAAATGTCAGCAGGGCAACTGGCTTTCGCAAGCTTCCAAGTGTAACGACTAAAATAATTTCTGTAGACGATTAAAAAGTACGCCTTTTTAGTAAACAGACTACACACATTACTTAAACTATTAACACACTTAAACTATTAACACACTTAAACTATTAACGCACTACACATCTAGACATAAAAGAGCCGGTTTCACTAAGGGCAGACGAGCTGAGGAAGCTGCTTTAAACCACACAACTACATAGAACCGTACAATCGACCGGAAAGGAGTGAACGAAGTAAACAGGGTCTCTCATATAATGAGAAGACATATAATGAGAAGACATATGGCTGATACTACATATAATGAGAAGACATATGGCTGATACTACATATAATGAGAAGACATATGGCTGATACTACATATAATGAGAAGACGTATGGCTGATACTACATATAATGAGAAGACATATGGCTGATACTACATATAATGAGAAGACGTATGGCTGATACTACATATAATGAGAAGACGGGATACTACATATAATGAGAAGACATATATGATACTGATACTACATATAATGAGAAGACATATGGCTGATACTACATATAATGAGAAGACATATGGCTGATACTACATATAATGAGAAGACATATGGCTGATACTACATATAATGAGAAGACGTATGGCTGATACTACATATAATGAGAAGACATATGGCTGATACTACATATAATGAGAAGACATATGGCTGATACTACATATAATGAGAAGACATATGGCTGATACTACATATAATGAGAAGACATATGGCTGATACTACATATAATGAGAAGACATATGGCTGATACTACATATAATGAGAAGACATATGGCTGATACTACATATAATGAGAAGACATATGGCTGATACTACATATAATGAGAAGACATATGGCTGATACTACATATAATGAGAAGACATATGGCTGATACTACATATAATGAGAAGACATATGGCTGATACTACATATAATGAGAAGACATATGGCTGATACTACATATAATGAGAAGACATATGGCTGATACTACATATAATGAGAAGACATATGGCTGATACTACATATAATGAGAAGACATATGGCTGATACTACATATAATGAGAAGACGTATGGCTGATACTACATATAATGAGAAGACATATGGCTGATACTACATATAATGAGAAGACATATGGCTGATACTACATATAATGAGAAGACATATGGCTGATACTACATATAATGAGAAGACATATGGCTGATACTACATATAATGAGAAGACGTATGGCTGATACTACATATAATGAGAAGACATATGGCTGATACTACATATAATGAGAAGACATATGGCTGATACTACATATAATGAGAAGACATATGGCTGATACTACATATAATGAGAAGACATATGGCTGATACTACATATAATGAGAAGACATATGGCTGATACTACATATAATGAGAAGACATATGGCTGATACTACATATAATGAGAAGACATATGGCTGATACTACATATAATGAGAAGACATATGGCTGATACTACATATAATGAGAAGACATATGGCTGATACTACATATAATGAGAAGACGTATGGCTGATACTACATATAATGAGAAGACGTATGGCTGATACTACATATAATGAGAAGATATATGGCTGATACTACATATAATGAGAAGACATATGGCTGATACTACATATAATGAGAAGATATATGGCTGATACTACATATAATGAGAAGACATATGGCTGATACTACATATAATGAGAAGACATATGGCTGATACTACATATAATGAGAAGACATATGGCTGATACTACATATAATGAGAAGACATATGGCTGATACTACATATAATGAGAAGACATATGGCTGATACTACATATAATGAGAAGACATATGGCTGATACTACATATAATGAGAAGACATATGGCTGATACTACATATAATGAGAAGACATATGGCTGATACTACATATAATGAGAAGACATATGGCTGATACTACATATAATGAGAAGACATATGGCTGATACTACATATAATGAGAAGACATATGGCTGATACTACATATAATGAGAAGACATATGGCTGATACTACATATAATGAGAAGATATATGGCTGATACTACCAAAAATGTGTCTTTCGTCCAGCAAAACACTGGAATGGCTGGAATAGCAGTATAAATAGCCTGCTCAAATGGAGCTCGGTGCTCTTTGTGGACATAGTTGATATTTTATTCTTTGTGGTGTGATAATATATAAGACGTTTTGTGTCAGAAAGATGATAAACTGCCTGTTTTGGCATGTGCACAGTACAAGGGGGCATTACAAATTATCGTAATAACAATACTTAATAAGTATTAACTATTTAACAACTTATTTTATTTTATTGTAGGTACACATACCCACTGATTTATGATGCTCTTTCCTATATAAACACATTTCCTTCATTTTACAGGATTAAAACAAATGACCACAGAAATCTCGTGTTTTACGTTATCCGAATATATGCTTGTACATATAATTTCAATAAAGCACTAACTGGCTAAAATCAGCATCTCCTTAATTAAAATATATGAGGCTATCACCCAACGATAAAAACATAACGCTAAATCAACTTCCCTGGTCGTCACAAAACATATAAATTGCAGGAGCGCAGCGTCATCGTAAAGAATGTGTTCTACGTTATCCAGTGTTGTTTATGAACATTCTCAGGTTTATAATTTGATATAGTACATATAGATCAATCACTTCGTTTGTTAAACAAGGGCCGTACACGTCTAATTTGACCTGAGAGCGTTCGAAAATACCAAATGGCCGTGTTCTACGATATCGCATGAGAAAGAGTGTCGTTACTCTTCCGATAGCGCCATATCTACACGTCGTTCTGTCAGTGGATGGAACTCTCAGCTTGTACATACAAAACGAAGTTTTTATTTCTCTATGTCTGACATACACACATGATACTGAACGCGTCTGTGATCAATCATGTTCACATTGAGAAATTACTAATGTATGCCCACTTATAATTAATAATTTTAGTGCTTAAATTGAAGTGAAGACTAGAGGAACAGTGCGCTAGTTGCCAAGTGAGCTACTTGCCAAGTGCGCTACTTGCCAAGTGAGCTACTTGCCAAGTGCGCTACTTGCCAAGTGAGCTAGTTGCTAAAAGTTGCCTGCCCGTCCGAGAGCAAAGGATCAATATCGTAACATGTAATCGATAACATGAATGGATAACGTAGAACACAATTCGCTACTATTTTCTCTGCATGTTTTGATACTGTGATTAGATAATCTCTCTTGGGTGTTTTTCTGTAGCTTTTGGTCGTCATTTATTGTCACTTACAATGATAGAGATATTTAATCATACTTATGCTGTTCAGAATAATATTTGTGTTTCCTGCTATAATATGTTCTCTGGTATTAGTGTGGATAGATGGGACAGATATTTACAAAAAGGGACGTGAAATTTGGCACAAACTCACGTGCGCTACAGGAAACGTAATGAACAAAATGATGCGCATTACTTGGCCAAATATAGGGAACGCGTGGCCCAGAAACATGCCAAAACAGCCCTGGTGATCAAGGCAGCTTGAAAACAGAAAAATAAGGAAAGGAAAGCATGTGAAGTGGGCGGAGGGCATTAAAAAATCTCCCAGAAAGACTTCAAATCCAAAGCTAGAACAGTTCTCATGGACGTGATGACGTAAGCTGATTGTATAGTGCAGGTATATTGTGTCTATCAATTACGTGTGCCACCTCTTCAAAGAGCTTAGGAATGCCTACAATTCAACGACGCAGGTAAGCGTACAGATTGAGAAATGCCACATAAAACCCTTACAGTAATGCTGTCCGATCACATGGCTCACAGTGTTTTAACTCTCATCCCATTCTCTTAGATCATCGTTGAATGAGTCAACACAAACTCCCCCAAAATTGAGCAGACACACCTGCATCTCAGACGACGAGTCACTACAGTTAAATCACAATAATGTTTAACACGGTGTAATGACACAAAGTCATTTTCAATACAATGCTGTTGGCCTCATGGCATCACTGTGAATGTGGCTATGTAAACCGCCCATGCCATGGGACGTGTGGAGCTGTAAAGTGCACCTGCGCAAGACGTCTGTGCGTGGAGTATTTCCCCGACGGAGTCAGCTATGCAGTGCCTATTGGGCTTGAACGATGCGGTGAATGAAGGGTCAGCAAAACCTTCTCGCGGATCTACATGTATTAGAGTCCAAGGCTGTGATGCTACTCGACTATTACATAGTACATCATTAAGACGTCGGGATTGAATCACGACTTTCTTCCTACACGACCAGGCTATACCATGAGGAAAACAAAAGGGAACCAAAAGTAACCATAGATGTATAGATGAAACAGCAAAAAATGAAGAAGACGACACGCTGACAACCGAGGAAACAAAAACTCATCAATCTCACAAATCAGCAAAGAGGCCATGCTTTAATGGAAAAACAGATGAAGAAATTATTGTTGGAAACTTTGTTGCATTGAAGTAACATGTCAAGAATATATACACAGGGAAGATCACTGAGATCGACGATGGGTAAGATATTTGGCGACACTATTACCACAGGCAGATCCCAATAAGCATCTAAGTACAAGTAGCTATGTCTGTGGGTGATAGTATCGTCTCTCACCTGTATCAATCGTTTACAGATCCCAATAAGCATCTAAGTACAAGTAGCTATGTCTGTGGGTGATAGTATCGTCTCTCACCCGTATCAATCGGGTACAGGACGATTCGATGTTCTACGTTATCCATTTTCAATGTCATCCAAGTTTAATTGCACTCCTTCTGAGACACAACAAATGACATGACAATTGCAATTTCTTCTGTTGAATTGGTTAATTTGTATTAACAAGTAGCTATGCCAATATGTAATGCAAACATCTTGCCAGGATTAGCAACATATGTATTTTACGTTATTACAGAGTACGGTTGTGTTATTATGTGGAATTAATCATGAGTGTATATTTGAGTTATGCGTATTTCCAAATCTGCTACATTAGGTAGCGAATGATCGACCACATGTTCAGGCTACGTTATATTTGAACACATATTCTAACAAATCAATCAACGAAAGGTTTATATTTGTATGTGTTTTACGTTATCCGTTTAGGACAATGTAAATCGTAATATTCCCACTAATAATTCCACTAATTCGACGAAATATATAACTAGTTGATACTTCCACAAATGCTCTAGGTGTCGTTATAAATGTCAACTAATATAATAGACGATGTAGTCGTTTCACTGTAAAGAATGGAAGGAATACGCTATCACCATTTATGCACGCATATGGACTTGACTATACATGTTATTTTAACATGTGTGATATATTTGCATCGAGGTTTCAAGCCATAGTCAAAACGTCTAAAATCTACATATTTTATGGTCTATTATGTATACATTATGTATACATAATGTATACATAATGTATACATTATGTATACATTATGTCGAATCTGTTCGTACAGCTAATTCTTGCAAATCAGCAAAGTGTGTATTCTACGTTATCCAAATACATCATTAGTTGAAAGTCACACCAACAGCCACATGTTCTCTTGAGGTGACCCCCGTTGTTGTACAATGTATGACAAGGGCCCAAAACAAAGTATCACAACAAAATAAACTGTACGGCTTCCCTATTTTAAGAATAGGAGCTTTTGGAAACCGAGCAACTTTGATCATTTGATCAACAAACTCGTATTTTGCTATGACACCTCTATGGTGGTAAATAATATGTATATTAATTATTGTTGTACGTGTTGTTGCCAATGTCTCACTTTGCATTAGGCACCATTTACATTTCTTAAATGTTAATTTTAAGTGTGCTAAGTTAATTTTTTAAACTCAAGGTCGTAGATAACGTAGGACACATTGCAAAAATTGGCAAAAAATTATTATAGTTTGAATGGCTATTGCAGTAAACCGTGGGTAGATTGGATGAGAAGAATTGTTGTTCCAAAATAAAATGTTATTATTATATTGAGTTCATATTTTACCATTTCTAAATCAGACTTAGGTAGTATCAACCATATAGCATCCAACAAATATACAGTGGTGGTCATGCTTTATTGCCGATAAAACACCCTGGTTCCCGTTCTTTAGTGTCCAGAAGAGTCCGACAAAAGTACATTAGTTCCTTTTACTGATGCCCGTTCTTTAGTGTCCAGAAGAGTCCGACAAGAGTAAAATAGTTCTCGTTACAGATGCCCGTTATTTAGCGACTGACAAAAATGCAGTAGTGACGGTTCCTTAGTGTCAGAGCGCACACTCCAGTATCCCTTTCCTTGCGTAATAAATATACCCTTTCAGTGTAATTCAGAACATTCTGCACACTCCGTCGTAAATAAAGTGCCATTGCAATGTTGCCTTCTATGGCAAACAGCTCCAGTGATCACGAATTCTTCAACATTCAGCCAGATGACATTTTGGCCCACACATTATCACTGGGTAGGCGTGGTTCAAAGGACATATTTTAGTGACGGTAGCCCGTCGTTTATATAGCACAGTATGGTACCAGTGTCCAGCGTGGGGAGAACATGTCACGCACTTACGCTACAATGGTCACTCTGCGTCCCTAAGTGGACATTTCACGGTTGATTGCACGTTCTTTACTAGCAGTCACTCACGAGCGGAAGGATGATGTATTGCGTCGCTCACGTTACGACGATTTGGGCGTGTGCTGCGACGGTTATAGTCATTGATATAACCATTTGTCAAAGACACAATAGAAAGTGGCAATGGGATGGTCACAGGAACAATTACGCGTCCACTGGCCTTGATAAACTCTCCCAATAAAACTTTGGATTCCGCGTTACCGTTACAAAAATATGTCTGCTGCAGGCATGCATACGTTCACGTACGCCGGTACGCACAAGCACGTACGTACGTAAACAAGTACCCACGTTTACTCGCACAAAAGTAGTAGGCGCATATATATTAACTTACACCTACTAACCACACAGAGTAAATCATCAGTTCATATGTAACACTAAGCATACACGCTAGTCTTTTTCTTACATTTTTTCTTCAAAAAGTGGTGTATTGTCGCAATGCTATGCTGCGACATCGCTCAGTCGATGATTGCGACCGTACACTGGCTACCGTCGAGTTTCACATTGTATCACATAGCAGTGTCCAGTCATTAAACTGTCCCAAATGAAACAATAATAAATGAAATCGCTGAATGCAATGTTTGCTTAAAAGTGGTAGAATTTTGTATAAATAATAAGGATACTTAATCAGAATCAGAAGCGGAGTGATGAGAGACAGTGAGCGAGAGAGATAAACAATAGACACACAGACAGACACACACACACATCGCATGCATGTACGCACGCACGCACGCACGCACGCACGCACGCACGCACTCACTCACTCACTCATTCATTCACTCACTCATTCATTCACTAACTCACACATTTCCCCACTAACTAACTCACTCATTTATTCAGTCAGTCAGTCACTCTCTCACCACATCACACACACACACACACACACACACACACACACACACACACACACACACACACACACACACACACACACACACACACACACACACACACACACACACTACACACACACACACACACACACACACACACACACACACACACACACACACACACACACACACACACACACACACACACACACACACACACACTCACTCACCCATGCATGCATCTATGTGTACGTACGTATATGTGTCCATGTATCTAACTAGCTGCGTAACTAAATAGATGGAAACATACGTATTAAATAAATAATTAGATAGACAACTAGACACAGAGAGAGAGATAGAGATAGAGCGAGAAGGAGAGACGTACCTCAGCGTTGTGATCAGCCTCGATAGTTTGAGAGCAGTGGCCCGACAGTCGACGGTCTCAGTCACTTCATCCCGTTGATATCACCGCCGGTCTCGCCAGTCGAGCGTGGCCTTCGCCTGACCAATCAGAACTCGCCTCACAACAATAAGACGTCATAGACATTTCAGCATAAATCTTTATCGCTGACTGTTTACGTTTAATAACGCACGACACTCCGCGGCCTCGAGTACCTACGTAAGTCTTGCAGTGGGTCTCTCCGCGGCCTCGAGTACCTACGTAAGTCTTGCAGTGGGCCTCCCGCCCACTTTCCCACACTGTGTCACGTACGCAAGGCTTCTATCCATGGCTGACAGACTGCCGCAGAAAAGTTCCGCAGCGTGACACGATTTTTTTATTAGAAGCACACTCTAACAAAAGGTTATTTGATTAGCAATACATGTATGTGTAAGGAATGACAAAATCTTACATCACGGGAAAATAGAAATGAGGTATAATTCTATCCATTGTTTAATAATGTTCCATTGATGTTTCAACACCTATACTAAGGCGTATGCCCAACCCAGAGAGTTCAGACAACCGCTGTGCGTTGGATCGCGTTAAGACGCCCACTATGACACGGCCACGAACACTCTCGTCCTCGACCACACTCACATATACTATGTCATCATTTTTAATATTACGTGCATAAATATGTTGGTGTGCGAATAGAAAGATAATTTATACGGTGAATAAATATGCAGCCCGTTCAGTCACCAACCAGAAATGCATCTAACTACAGTCTAGCTAGCGTAGGCGTGAGTGCGCGCGCGAGTGTGTGCGTGCGCGTGTGCGCGTGTGTGTATGTGTGTATTTGCAAACGGGTGTGGCGCTAAAAGTTCAGGGGGACGAAAGTAAAAAGATAAGTTCTTATATAGCGCAGTATCCAGTCCTCAGGACTTTACACTTTACTCCTTGGCAGACCTGTTCAATCGAACACCATCTCGATTTCTCTGGGAAGCATTCAGCCACGTTGCAATTAATGCACGAATACTATTCGTACACAAATATATATACCATGTACTCATTTATACAGCTGAGTGAAATAAAGCAATGTAGATTAAACGAACTTGCCCAAGGTTCGACGCC
The DNA here is from genome assembly GCA_020002185.1 of Paraescarpia echinospica. Classification (NCBI taxonomy): domain Eukaryota; kingdom Metazoa; phylum Annelida; class Polychaeta; order Sabellida; family Siboglinidae; genus Paraescarpia; species Paraescarpia echinospica. The sequence goes on from CM034539.1 coordinate 1,179,388, forward strand.
GCAGCACAGGATTCGAACCCGAGTACTCTCAGTTGAGAGTCCGAAGCTCTTATCGCTGCGCTACTGCACTCCACAAAAATATACGATACTTCGGAAGAAAAGTAACTCCTTTATTTTTCGATATTCCCCTTTGGTTCGTACCAGTTTTTGGGTTCGTACCGTACGTTATTCGGGCGTAAATCAATTGTCCATAACAATACGCGTATTTTCTGCGATTGTTCGAGGGTCGCTAGGACCCCCGACCAGTTGGGAATTTTGTTATGCAACTTGAAAACACAATTCAAATTACATCATAACTAACGATATTCACGGGTACTAGGCGGGCGACCGGACTCTGCGACTGTGCGTCTGTACCGCCAACCAAACAAATGGACACTTTTGTAAGTCATCCTATTTATTAGTTAAGCATGAAAGCCAATGGGGGTGTCATTTCAAATTTGGTCCCCACTATCGTAAGTTCGGGGACCAACTGTGAAGAGATCGGGGGGGGGGGGTGCTATAGAAAATGTTTCGCCGCCGCGTCGCCGTAACCAGCTAATTGTAACATGAACGAGGACACGGGGGCACATTTCCAAGGGTCTGGGGGAGCATGGTCACGTGAGTCCATTCAAATAGGCCTACGAGCACGCCAAATTCCAATGGTGTAGGGGGGCACCTTATTAAATCAGTAAGTGTATGATTCCCACAGTACGGCGACAGATAGCTAGAGAGGAGGAGGTATTTAATAAACCAACTTCTTTATAACTGCGTAATGTATTACAATAAAAACGCGCTTTTTATAAATTACCCAGTGGCTAGACGATGGATAACCAGGGCATGTTGTCTACGTGTTCTGAATGTTTTCTGTTAAGTGCCACATCGTCGTTCTGTACGTAATGAGAATACAAGGTCATGGTACAGGGGATGGTACAGTAAACGGAATAGTGTATGACAGGGGATGGTACAGTAAACGGAATAGTGTATAACTGATTGACAGGCGACGAAGCGCTTAACTAGGTACCATTTCTTTTGTGAGAGGTTATATATTATCCCCATAACGCAATGCACTTACGACAGTGACACAGAGGAGCACCAAACTAAGAAACCTTCCTTTCGTGAACTTACATACGTGATACTGTGTGTTACATGCTCGCCAAGGTAGCGAGTGAGGCTGGTGTACGTCTTTGCTTCAACGCAAATTACGTCTTATGGGACGAGGTAGCGCAGTAGGTAGGGTATCGGAATCTCAGTCAAGATATCCTTGTGTTACCTTGTCGAACCTTGGGCCAGCTCGTCCACTCCACGTTGTTCTAGTTCATTCAAATGTAATGATGAATATCTGGTGGATATTTGTGGACGAGTACTCTCAGGTAGTAACTGAGGCATGGCTGAAATATTCCCTGGAAAATCGATGTGGTGTTCGATTGATCAGGTCTGCCAGGTAGTGATAGGTGAACCGCTATATAGGTATTTTTTTTTATTAGCGTTAACGTCAAAGAGTCGTTAGTTACCATGGTTGGTGGACAAAGGAAACTAGGCAGTAGGCGAAAACAAGGACGAGTGCAAAGATACAGGTATTGCAAAGGAGAGAGGAAATGAACAGAACATGGGCAGAAGAAGAAGACAGCAGAAAGAGCAAGGACAGACGACACGGACGAAGATATGTTGATCATAATGATTTAAATAAGATGATAAATTATGAAAAATGGCCGAGACAGAAAGGAAGATAGTAATGAACTGCTTAGAACGCATCCTAGACCAAGGATAGCAATGGGAATTTCTCTGACGACACAGGAGTCAGTGCTGAAGCTCTAGGACAGCAATTGCAGGCACTTACTGAACCAGGGAATAATTAAATATATAACAAATATTTCGCATGTACGTGTTATTTAATTATTATCGAATTACGTACGTACGTATGAGGCTATGCTAACGTTTCGCTCAAAGTTTGCATCATGGGCTCCAAACGTCCAGGGCTTCTTCTACAACCACACTAAACAAAAGAAAAGTAACGCTCTATGTTTTCGAAGTTTGCCGTGGGGTAAAGATTCTCATCGATTGGGGTAAATCGAATTATTGTTCGCAACGTACAACATAACTTGCAACAATCATAGAAACCACACGGCCCCTGCATCTATGAAGTTTGACGGCGTTGAAACAATCTCTTACATGTGCGAACGCATTATGGTTTTCTGTAACGATCTTGTGTGTTTCCTAAGATATGATAAATATTTCTGTTGTAGCTATCACGTATGAACTACCAAGCTATTTTTGTTTAACTATAATCGAGCTAGCGAATGTGATCATGTTAACGTGTTCCTATTAGAAGGCTTCCACCTCAGGAGTGAAACGTTCAAAAAATAATCGAGCACATCTCGAAAGAAGAGTAATCTTTATCTTTTAGAAATTCCTCATATCAAAGGTGCTCATTTCTTATTGGGTAAATGAATTGTTTGCAACGTAAAACGTAAGAGCGGCGAACACAGCTAAAGTCTACGTTACAACTAAGGTCCGTAAGAATACAGCTAGAAACCGCCTTCTGGGGTCAGCACACTGTTGGTTTTCCCATAGGCGACCATGTCAACGTTTTGTCTGATTATAAGAAAACGTGACCTATAAAATGTCTTAAACTTCTCACCTGCTGTTATCATCATCTCATTGACATGCTGATGGATTTAAAAAAAATTGCATACTTCTACTACTCTCGTAAAATGCCTGTATGTGTGACACCCGTCAATATTTACAAATGCCGGCAAGAATTACTCCGCAAACAGGTCACACAGGCAAATTGCTGCCAAATATCCTTCCGCTTATTCAAATCATCTAGAAATCCACCATTTTACAGTCAACACCTTCTACAATCACACATGAAAATCTCCCTACTCAAATGCACTTATGTCACAGCATGTGAATTAAAAAAAATCAATTCTCAAAAATACACTGCACTTTTCTTCGTGTGCAATGAACAGGAAGTCTAACTAGAACGTGACCCCTTCTGTGTCAATGTGCACACCGGAAGCTTTCTGCTGCCGACCATTTTCTGCTGTTGTTTGATATTTCGTATATGATACGTCATTAGTCAGATATGTAGGTCATTGATGGCAAAGGACGCCAGGCAGTTAGGCTTTTTGACGACTCAGCCGAAATAGGTGGTATCCGTGTGTTGTGAAATGGCTTCATCTTTTCTTTTCTAAATTCCTAAGCATTTCACTAACATTACTTTTCTAACAAGTTGTTCGCCTACGCACGCCATTAATGAAATAACTGGTATTGATTTAGAATTTCGTGCTCGCCATTAAATGCATGGTTAGACGGTTGTAGCGCCGTCCGAATGATGGACATGTTTGCTAGTGTACAATAAATACACCTGATGCGACATTATGTAAGAATTTAGTACGGATTTAGTATGACGCACCTTTTTAAACAACTTGTATTCAGACGTCATCTGTCGTTGATCTTCGCCAATTCTCCCAACGAATATGTTCTCTTGCTAATAAACATTCCCTGTAATGAACTCGGTTTTTTAATGGCGTGAATTATAACCCTCGTTCCGCGTTGTTCATGGTCTCAGACATAACGTTTCGTTTACTTTACATTATTGTAATGGGTCGTGAATGGCTTCGATAATTGCTTTCCCACACTTTCAAAACTATTGAGTTGGAGGTTTGACGACGTTGCCTTATATAAACGCTCCTCGTGGTTATGTGTTCCCGACCGTAAGTTATTACCCTTCGTATAATATGATTGTTGTACCTCAAACGACAATTACGTGGACAAAATATGTAGATGAAGTTATCATAGTTTAGAAATTCAAGGAATATGATATGTGTTAAAAGAACGTTACGTTTTTTAGCATTTATAATTATATAATATGTTCTCAGTGGACTATACCACTGTCCATTATGTAAGTTGTTTTATGTATATTGTGAAATGTTTACGTCCAAACTCCCATAGCCAAAACAGCAGTTTAAGACGTAAATAATTGCCGAATCTACGTTGTCGCTGTAACTTATTTATTTATTATTAGGACAAATTTGTAAAGGGCCATGTATCCGGATAAAAACCTGCTCATGGCGCTAACAATATAAGGCTCCAACAATATAAAAGAAATGCAAAAAACTTGTAAATGTGTTGCGTCCACATGGTGCATGGTATGGCAGTATAATAGTTCATGCGTATAACAGTGTAACCCAGCCTCTGAATCGAATTCGATATGAGAAACCAATAAATGAGTCGGCGAATTCATATACACGTCGAGAAAAATTAGGAACCTGGCGCGTCATAACCGACGTCACAGCTCGGCACTTATTGGTCAATTTACTGCGCGCGGGCATGACGTCAGCCCCGAGGATATCGAACATTTTATTAGAATCTTACACTTTGAGACCGCAGTCTGTGCTAACCGCTGACGTGAAAATGTTGATTGCATTTGCAACTTGTTTGTTTGTATTAACTTTCTTAGCTGCATAACACCAAGAAGTTGCCTTTTGATTCCCTTTAAATCACACAGTATCCCAGTGTGGTGTGAGTCAGCTGAAGCTTAAAACCGATGTTGTTGATACCGGAACTGCAGGCGGTGTTTAAAGCGGTTATTATGCATATTCGTCCCGTTTACTGTGTCCAGCTGTCAGTCGCCGTGTCATATGGCCCAGCTCTCGAGTTCTATAGTTGTCTTTGAACGGGCGCTGCACATGTTGGAGCTCATATGTTCATCATCAGCTTCTGCTTGTAAATATGTTAGAGCAGCACACTGCTGACGTCATCGGACATCTGAAGAGCTGGAGTCTCCATCTACAGGAAATGAATACCAGGTAGTGCTGACACACACTGATGTTGGACGATAGAAACACAGCCGAGTTCAAAACACTATGGTCCTGTGTTGAGTCTACGTTCTCACTCCAGACTTTTCATCTATGGTTTAAAAACATTCAGGTTGAAATATATATATATATATATATACTGTATATATATATATATATACATACATATATCACCGTATAATACATTACTTTCACAAGGAAAATGTATTGGTTATTGCTTCCATCCAAATATGAATAGATGGTTGATGTAACAATGTACATGTGTAAATATGAATAGATGTAACCGTGTACATGTGTAAATATGAATAGATGTAACCGTGTACATGTGTAAATATGAATAGATGTAACAATGTACATGTGTAAATAGGTAGTACTTTATTCAATCTAGATCAGAGCCACCGATGGATGTTTGCAACCTAATTTAAACATGTTGTTGTGTATATTGAACTGAAATGAAGTACACCAGATTGTTCTTAATGTCGCTTACAAATGCTCTAATTTCTTATTATTTTGAATTGATTAATGCACATTCACATAATTCGTGATTATTTTATGTAAGTTATGTGATTATAAAAAAAGGATGTATTGTGTAGAAATGTTTATGTTTCTAACCTGTCAAAAAAGTGCTTTGCATGTTGGCTTGTTTGAAAATATGAGGTCCGTTTACCTCCGTAAAATACTTAAAATTAATTGAACACATAAACATCAGCTTTTTCTGTTTGGCGGCGGACCTGGTTTTTTGGATACATATATCTTGTTGTGTGATTTTATGTGGTTAGCACCGTTGTTGGTGTTGTGTCGTCAAAGTCTGTTGTATTTAGTTTGCAGGAGGTCCAATATGTCATCGGGACGATGCCATTGGCACAAGTATTTTTTAGCAGTTCGTGAGAGATCTGGTGTGAATATGTAGAATTACCACTCGGCAAGTACTGTGTCTTTTGATACGCCATGCTTGATCAATCGTCTGGTTGTTCTTTCTTCGATGGCACGCGTCTTCAGCTGGTGACTTCACAGCTGTTCTTAGAGGGTGGCCGAGTGTTTATGTGGTATGGTTGTCATTAGCTTTCGTCGAAGGTTTTCTTTACATCATCATCAGTGAGTCTGAGCAAATGGAAACTATCAAGTTCGTCAGCCAACAGGCAATCGACGATTGGTAGCAGTTAGTGGTGGAAAGGTAGAGATGTGTTAGCGGTTTTAGTGTCGAACAAATGCCATTGAATTTCCGCAAGGTATATATATATACAATAAACACAAAACCCTCCTAGAACAACCGTATCGCAAACACCAGATAACAGAGAAAGGAAGGGTCTATCGATTGTTGGGAAGAACACTTGTTTCTATTGTTACGCGAATGCAGAATAAAGTTGTAGATGACCGATTCCTCGTAATGGTCTCTTTTGCAAAATTGCCTTACGATGTCAATCAAAATGGCATTTGTCATATAACTAAACACAGACGCAGCCAGTCGATTGACGTAAATCTCCTGTGGCACGTATTCGTGAATACAATATATAGTGAGCTGGACACAACCTGGGTAGCAACGAGCTTCAACGCACGTGAGGGAGAATGGTTCAAGACTTTGATGCTGCCTGTGAACACGGGAAACCTACAACTACAGTCTACAATAATTCAAGAATAAGGGCCACCGGACGTAGGTGTGGAAATTATATCCACGAAAAGCTTGTACCCTGACAAGAGCAAGAGTGAAAGTGTGGTTGGCACAAAGAAAACAAGGACATTAAACATGCGGGAGAGATATGACGGTGGAGCATTGAAGCCACTGTCTGAGGTCACATATGGCGTCATGAGAGATCCGTTCTGTGTTGACGGAATAAATGACGACTCTAATGACACTCTACCGCTAATAAAATTAATGTTGCCACAGGACTAGCTACTACCAGGTGTCGCACGAACTGTTCACACGTTGTAGTGGCAGCTACGGTGAGCTCTTTTGTAGAGCAGGGGCACGACGCCTACACTATTGACATCTGGAATTGCCAATACAAAGCTCTCTAAAACATGACATTTATCATACTAGTCGCAATGAAAAAGTAAAGACAGACGCGGAAAAAAGTTAGCATTGTCAGTGCTGACCGACAATTGTTTGCATATCTACTGATTTTTGGAATATTCAGACATCAATTTAAAAAAAGTCTGCCGATACAAGGCCCCAAACGGGTTCCAAAGAAGTAAAAACCAGATGCGGCGACAGTTACCAAAGTGCTGATCGAGAATTGTTTGCAGATCTGGTGATTTATGGAAGGACCGCACATCAATTTCAAAAGAGTCTGTCAAAACAAAGCTACAAACCGGTTCCAAAGAAAAACTAAAGACAGATGCGGAAAATATTATCACAGTCAGTGCTGGCCTAGAATTCTTTGCGCATCTGTTGATTTCTGCAATGTCCACAAACATCAATTTCAAAAGAGTCTGCCCTCTGCTCTGTCCACGGTGACGTCATTCCCTCGTCCATATAGACAGTCGTCTTCAAGTGAACACAAAGAGAACGTCTCTGAAATTTAAAAGCTAAGTACGAACGTAGAGGTCAACCTAACAGAAATAAATTACATAGTATATCAAGTGCATGTCATCGCTCTTGTGCAGGTGATGAAATCTGTTGGTGTGAAATCGTTCGCTGGGCTAGCTTCTAAGCACTACTGCCTAAACACCGGTCCATTAGACACGGATTGGAGCAGGCGACTTGATACCATCATAAACCACAATCTACTCCTGTCAAGACAGACAGACGCGCAAGCTTCACAAAGAGCTTCAACAGATTTTGACGTCAAACTGCAAAATCGTCAACGTAAAGAAAAAATGCAACTTAGGACAGCAATTAGTAATTTGAAATAACTGTAACTAAGCCCAGAGATCGGTAGTTGTCATAAAATGACATTGCCAGGACCCGACACACATGAACAACGACCGTATGATGATATGAAGAGTGTAATATAACCATTACACATTGGTGTAGCTGTAGTGGGCGACGCATTCTTCAACAGTATCAGCTGCCGACAGTTGCTTTAAGGATATGTTAAGCTGCATCCCCGAGCACAATAATGCCAATATATTGTGTTCACGAGTGTGCACCTCCTTGCCAGAATTCAAAGAGGTACTGTTCAGCTGGTTCCATGTCTATTATTGGCCAGAATTCAAAGAGGTACTGTTCAGCTGGTTCCATGTCTATTATTGGCAAGAATTCAAAGAGGTACTGTTCAGCTGGTTCCATGTCTATTATTGGCCAGAATTCAAAGAGGTACTGTTCAGCTGGTTCCATGTCTATTATTGGCAAGAATAACGCCTTCAAAACATTCTGATAGTGCCATGACTATTACACAAAGAACATATTGGTACTTTTTGGCAATGCAACTGTACCTGATGAAAGATCATCACTCCACGTGGCATTTAGTTGTCTGCACGCCATAGTAGGCATATACTCCGAAGTGGGAATTAAATTAATATTGGGTGGGCAGAGCTGGACCTTCAGCACTACTCCGCTGTCGGATCATGACATCGGAAGACGGGGGGAACCTTGATATACGCCCTGCGCCCGAGGCTCGCCAAAAATCACATGTTCACGCTCTCTAAAATCTCGATTTGCACCTCCCTTGAGGCTCATCAAAAAACCTTCTAGCTTTCCAAAAACCTCAATTTGTACCCCCTGAGGCTGGCTAAAAATCCACCTTCAGGCTCTCCAAAAACCTCGATTTGCACCACCCCTCGAAGCTCGCCAAAAACTCACCTTCAGGCTCATATTTCAGGCAAAACCGCATGTCTGCACCAAGGGAAATTCCTGGGGGCAGCTGCCCCGTCCCCCCAGTTCCTGCTCCTATGGGCGCACATCTAAGAAGTCTGGTAGACAACAAGGGATACTGGCTCTTCCCCCAGAAAGGAGAGAAAATGAAGGGCTGCCTCCGATGTCATACAGCCCCAGTCAGCACACTTGGCTCTATTCACTCCTGCAATTCTTCTCATCCAGTTGTTTGCACAAACATTGAGTGTTATCTAGTGGGCGATGGTAGAAGTCAGTAATAGTAATTCGTCCTGTTAAACTCGCCCTAATGCAGAATATAGTCCACGGGTCGGCAACCTGAGGCCCGCGGGCCAAATGCGGCTATTTCATGCGGCCCGCGGACTAAAAGTGAAAGTGTCCACAATGCGGCCCGCGGGGTGACAACAGTAGTTGCCACTTCCATGCATGGAGGGAAGAGCGGCCGCATCGTTCCTCAAGAAAGCCAGGATGCCAAGTAAATGGAAATGCAGAACACAACGAGCGTCATCTCGCTCGTCGCCTCAACCACTGGCAGTTCCAATACCTTCTGGCTGAGATGACTGCGCAGTACCAAAACCTCCTCTGTTGGGAATAGCGCCGGCTGAATCGATGTGCCATGCTGCGCCGCACATAAGCCATATGAGCTGAGAGGGTGTTCATGGAGCAGAAGGGTACAGAAGTACCAGAATTTGCAGCCCACAAATGGATTTGCGAGAACTGGTCATCAGTTAGATTTTCCAGTTCGTCTCCGCTTCCGAGATCGCGTTGCTACTGTGGGAGACACAACTGCAAAATGGGAGATACAACTGCGAAACGCAAAGCTGAGTGTCTTTTCGATCTTAGGATTCGCAATGAGGAGTTGCCTTGTTCTCCAACTCGTTCCACGTGGAACTCGACCATGCACCGGAAGCTGGGCGGATAGAGTTCAACAAACTATACTGCGGCTCTAGGACACTCAAAGCTACCGCCAAAGAGTTGTCCCCTGTAGAGTGTTACTACGGAAGCTGGGCGGATAGAGTTTAACAAACTACACTGCGGCTCTAGAACACTCAAAGCTACCGCCAAAGAGTTGTCCCCTGTAGAGTGTTATTACATATATTTGGCGACGGAACTTTCCTGGTTTGATCAAACACGCTAAGCTAATTGCCAATTTGGTTGGTGGCGCAGCGACTGCACCAAGCGTAAAAATAGTCATGATGTCAGATGACGCCATTTCTGTGCCAAGAACACTGACCATGAATAGTGGGTGCTGTTTGATGGCGACGTCCAAGAGTTGTTCACATTTAGACGTTGATGTTTGATGATGATAATACATTTCATTCGTAACTGGTAGCAATTTGTAAACTAAATTTTAATGCATAGTTCTAAAGAAGATTGCTTATATTCAGATTCCAGACATAACGTAAAGAACCAGTAATCACGAGGATTAGACTTTTGCTCATCAATATTTTATGATACATGTATGACCCACTGACTTCGTGCAAGTCATATGTTTGGCCGTCCAGTCCAAAAGCTTGCCGGCCGCTGATATAGTCGGACCGGTGCACTACAACTGGTGTCTCATTGCGATATCACCTTACTAGCAAAACGCCCTTCTCAATCTCAAATGTACTCCAAAACATGCATCTCTTCTAACTTTGTTGTCATACATAAAGCAACTGGCAAAGTTATATGTTCCGTAAATACTCAAGTATGCACCTTCTACACTTACGTATAACGAACTTTTAAACTAAAGCTCGCTTTACACGAGACAGTGTTTGAAGGAATCAAGCCGCCCGCGGACTAATGTGTAAAACACTACACCAGGCTCATTCAGCTGTATGAATGAGTACCTGGCTATTGACAATGGTGGATATATTTGTACGAATAGTCTTCGCGCATTAATTGCAGCGTGGCTGGATGCTTTCCAGAAAAGTTGAGATGGTATTCGATTGGACACGTCTGCGAGGGAGTAAAATGTAAAGCGGTTTGAGCAGTCCTGAGGACTGGATACTGCGCTAGATAAGAACATGTCTACCAGGGAGTAAAGTGTAAAGCGGTTTGAGCAGTCCTGAGGACTGGATATTGCGCTAGATAAGAACATGTCTGCCATGGAGTAAAATATAAAGCGGTTTGAGCAGTTTTGAGGACTGGATACTGCGCTCGATAAGAACAGGTCTGCCAGGGAGTAAAGTGTAAAGCGGTTTGAGCAGTCCTGAGGACTGGATACTGCGCTAGATAAGAACATGCCTGCCATGGAGTAAAGTATAAAGCGGTTTGAGCAGTCCTGGGGACTGCATACTGCGCTAGATAAGAACAGGTCTGCCAGGGAGTAAAGTGTAAAGCGGTTTGAGCAGTCCTGAGGACTGGATACTGCGCTATGTAAGAACAGGTCTGCCAGGTAGTATAGTGTAAAGCACTTTGAGCAGTCCTGAGGACTGGATACTGCGCTATATAAGAACAGGTCTGCCAGGGAGTAAAGTGTAAAGCGGTTTGAGCAGTCCTGAGGACTGGATACTGCGCTAGATAAGAACAGGCCTGCCAGAGAGTAAAGTGGTTTGAGAAATCCTGAGGATTGGATACTGCGCTATATAAGAACAGGTCTGCCAGGGAGTAAAGTGTAAAGCACTTTGAGCAGTCCTGAGGACTGGATACTGCGCTGTATAAGAACAGGTCTGCCAGGGAGTAAAGTGTAAAGCACTTTGAGCAGTCCTGAGGACTGGATACTGCGCTGTATAAGAACAGGTCTGCCAGGGTGTAAAGTGTAAAGCACTTTGAGCAGTCCTGAGGACTGGATACAGCGCTATATAAGAACAGGTCTCTCAGGCAGTAAAGTGCGATAGATAAGAACAGGTGTGCCCGGGAGTAAAGTGTAAAGCGGTTTGAGCAGTCCTGAGGGCTGGATACTGCGCTAGATAAGAACAGGTCTGCCAGGGAGTAAAGCGGTTTGAGCAGTCCTGAGGACTGGATACTGCGCCAGATAAGAACAGGTCTGCCAGGGAGTAAAGTGTAAAGCGGTTTGAGCAGTCCTGAGGACTGGATACTGCGCCAGATAAGAACAGGTCTGCCAGGGAGTAAAGTGTAAAGCGGTTTGAGCAGTCATGAGGACTGGATACTGCGCTAGATAAGAACAGGTCTGCGAGGGAGTAAAGTGTATAGCGGTTTGAGCAGTCCTGAGGACAGGATACTGCGCTGAGATAAGAACAGGTCTGCCAGGGAGTAAAGCGGTTTGAGCAGTCCTGAGGACTGGATACTGCGCTGTGTAAGAACAGGTCTGCCAGGATGTAAAGTGTAAAGCACTTTGAGCAGTCCTGAGGATTAGATACAGCGCTATATAAGAACAGGTCTCTCAGGCAGTATAGTGTAAAGCACTTTGAGCAGTCCTGAGGACTGGATACTGCGCTAGATAAGAACAGGTCTGCCAGGGTGTAAAGTATAAAGCGCTTTCAACAGTCCTGAGGACTGGATACTGCGTTATGTAAGAACAAGTCTGCCAGGGAGTAAGGTGTAAAGCGCTTTGAGCAGTCCTGAGGACTGGATACTACGCTAGATAAGAACAGGCCTGCCAGGGAGTAAAGTGTAAAGCGGTTTGAGAAATCCTGAGGATTGGATACTGCGCTATATAAGAACAGGTCTGCCAGGGTGTAAAGCACTTTAGCAGATCTGCCAAGGAGTAAAGTGTAAAGTGCTTTGAGCAGTCCTGAGGACTGGATGCTGCGCTGTATAAGAACAGGTCTGCCAGGGAGTAAAGTGTAAAGTGCTTTGAGCAGTCCTGAGGACTGGATACTGCGTTGTATAAGAACAGGTATGTCAGGGAGTAAGGTGTAAAGTGCTTTGAGCAGTCCTGAGGACTGGATATTGCGCTACATAAGAACAGGTCTGCCAGGGAGTAAAGTGTAAAGTGCTTTAAGCAGTCCTGAAGACTGAAGACTGAATACTGCGCTATATAAGAACAGGTCTGCCAGGGAATAACGTTTAAAGCGCTTTGAGCAGTCCTGAGGACTTGATACTGCGCTATATAAGAACAGGTCTGCCAGGGAGTAAAGTGTAGAACACTTTGAGCAGTCCTGAAGACTGGATACTGCGCTATATAAGAACAGGTCTGCCAGGGAGTAAAGTGTAAAGCACTTTGAGGAATCCTGAGGATTGGATACTGCGCTATATGAGAACTTACTGTTTTACTTTATAACCGAACATCTTTTTTCGGAAAATAAAATTGCGATTGTGTGGAACGTTTAGACGACTTCAATCGCCCAGACATTCAATGGACACCGTCAAACAACGCTATAGAGCTAAAGCACCTCATGGACCAATCCCTAATCCGAGTGTGTGTTCAAATGTTGTGTTGACTAGTGCAGTGTAACGCAGATCAGACTGGTAACGAGCACATGCTAGATATCGTTTGTGAACACGGTGGACAATGTAACATTCAGAAAACAGAGAATACGGTGAAATCCATACACAACGTCCTGTATTGTTAACTCATGTGTGCCAACCGACCAAAACAGGAACCTGCGAAGCGTTTTTTTACAACTATCGCAAAGCGGACTTTATTCACCTAAGATATTTGTGGTCTTGTATCCCGTGATCGTGTCTCACTGACAGTACTGCTATTGACGAGGGTTTCGATCTATTTTATGGCATGTAGTACTGTCATAAACGAATGCATTGCTTGTATCTGCATTCGTGGACGTAAATACCCAATACGGTATGCTAACGGATAATGATCGCAACCTTGAACGAGAAAGACACCGCCCACAAAGCGTGGACACATATTTATGTGATGACCAAGTATTTTCGTAACTACGAACCAGTCTTTAGAAACTTAAAAAGGAAATGTAGTGTGACTACATATACATATATATACATATATATATATATATATATATATAATTATATACATATATATATACATATGTGTATATATTTATATGTACATACATATATATATACATATAAAACTAAATAATTATATATATAATTATGTAATTATATGTATATATATACGTGTATATATATATATATATATATATATAAATATATAACAAAACACCAAACGTCTATTCAGTTTGGTCAAAAGCAAGCAAACTAATGTCAACGATATATAACGCCATTGAGACCAACAGTTCAGCTTACATACATCTTTTCTGAAAATTTCAAATTTGTTTTTATATTAGTATATAATCTTGTTTAGCGAAGTATCCTTTATTTTCAATCATACCCAATGACTAATATAAATAAATATGGTATATTATTGGTTGTTCTTAGTACCTCAATGACATGATGATAACAATGTGCCTTATGGACATGTCATCGGGGTACAAAGAACCACCAATGTAAACAAAGCATGCGGTCCTGATAATACACCAAGTGTAATCCTTAGGGAATGTGCTGCCGAATTACCAGGTGCGTTAAATGTACTTTTAATATGTCCTTAAACTGCGGAACTGTACCAACTTATTGTAAACGATCAAATGTTGTTCCTGTGTATAAGAAGGGAGATAAACGATATGTGTGCAACTACAGATTTATCTCTCTTAACGCTGTTTAGTACAGTTGTTGAGAAAGTGGTATGAAATTCATTGTATGTGCATATGCGTAAAACAATTTCGGGCAGCCAACACGGATTCGTGAGGTGTAGAAGTACAGTATCTAATTTGAAGTTTGATTCAGTGTGCCACCCACTGTTAATTCACAAGCTTAGATCATACGGCTATTCCGGGCAATGCATAGAGTGGTTGCAATCTTTCCTTCTCAACCGAAAACAACCCTTGGTTCTCGGAGACAAAGCATCTGACTGAAAGCCGGTGGTGTCTGGTGTACCACACGATTCACAAGTTGAACCACTTCTGTTTATCTTGTATATTAAATATCTCACTAATCATGTTGATTCATGTGAAATATCATTGTATGCTGATGATTCCAAATTGTTTAAAGAAATTACGTCGGTGACCGATTGTCAGTTGGCGCAGAAGGATCTGGACAGTGTATGTCTTTGGTGTGAGACATGGCACCTTAAACTTAACGTTGACAATGCTGTAAAATGTCAACACCAACAAAAAGAAACGTATATCCTATGACTACACTATTTTAAGCCAGTCTCTACCCAAGGTCACCGCTGTTAAAGATCTCGGTGTCACATTGACTAAGAGTGGCTTTTAAAGATCATATTAATTGTATTGTGTATAAAGCTTTTAAGATGTGTGGTTAAAGTAAGCGCGTTTTAGTTAAATTATCTTGCGCTTTGCCATCACTTTAGACTACCATCCCTTTAACATCGAAGGCATGTAGCAGATGTAATAATTTTACACAAGTGCATAAACTCTTAACTAGACGCATCCTATCTGGTACGAACTATACAATTTCACTGTCCTTCTAGATCTCTACAAAACTACGTTCCTTTTATAGTTTTCAACAGCAGATTTAACATTAGGAAATACACTGTTTTGAATACATGTACGACTATTTCCAACCCACTGTATTTAAGTGAACCAACTTGTGATACATTTTCAGGAGCTGAAACCTTTAGATATTCAATTCGAAAACATGTTTATGTATAATGGATCTTTGCCTGTTGTATGGATGTCGGTATTGTGTCGTTTTATGTCCTCGTTGTTCGTATTGTTTTTATTGTTTTATTATTTATTATTTATATGCATTGTTTCAGTTAACAGTCTTGTTATTTGATCCACTAGACCTGCTGTTAACTGAATAAATACGTCACAGTACACACTTGATCAATTATAATAGCTTGGCTACCTAGTTGCGTTAAACACTTGGGCGTCCAAGTTGTTAAATTAATTATACTAAATATAGTTTACACCACATCAAACGTGTTTTCGATAAAACTGTAAATTGATCAGTGTGTAAATCTTGAAACTCAAGCCTTGGATATAGTAGGAAATGAATGTCATGGTGTTGTTTGTAAAGTGATAGACTATTGTGTTTTGACCGCAATACACAATTAATACATTGGGAGTTCATATTTCCAGGTTGACACATTCTAATGGGCATATATCATTGCAAAGCATAACGGTATTATTGTAACAATAGAGGAACGTCACTTTATATAATTTACAAAAAAATTCGGTCTTGCAAATAGTATATGACTGAGCTACTCATTGAATACACGGTTTTTATATCCATGGAGGTCATATCAAGACTAAATTAGATATGACTGAGCTACTCAGTGAATGCACAGTGTTTATATCCATGGAGGTCATATCAAGACTAAATTAGATATGACTGAGCTACTCAGTGAATGCACGGTTTTTATATCCATGGAGGTCATATCAAGACTAAATTAGATATGACTGAGCTACTCATTGAATACACGATTTTTATATCCATGGAGGTCATAGCAAGACTAAATTAGATATGACTGAGCTACTCAGTGAATGCCTAGTGTTTATATCCATGGAGGTCATATCAAGACTAAATTAGATATGACTGAGGTACTCAGTGAATGCACAGTGTTTATATCCATGAAGGTCATACCAAGACTACTCAGTGAATACACAGTGTTTATATCCATGGAGGTCATACCAAGACTACTCAGCCATGGAGGTCATATCAAGACTAAACACTTAGACTTAATACTCAGGATTCTACAAAAGTGAATGTTTTTTGTTGACGAGAGTAGACATGGTTATTTCATCAACAATTCCCGTGTTATTAGAAATGCTACCGCTGAATGTTACAATCTGGTGACAATACCTGGAACACAGCGCCGGACGGACTGACGAATTGTTGCAATCTCCTCAATCCTGCCCTGCTGTACGTAACGTAATCTGCATCATTCTATGTTTGTTGTTTGTAATAACACATTACAAGATATGTAGGGACGTGTGTATTTCCCAGAGTATCACTGTTACTTACTATCAACGCGTAATTTTAAAAAAATAATGTTATAATAGTGATTCTGTTTTACCAATAATGTATTTATATTCCGTTACAGCGCTATGCGAATAATTAAGTTGTTTATATTATACTTATAGTTATTTATATTATATTATATATTTTATTATAATGTATTATATTGTATTGTATTATTATATTATATTATTATTATTGTTATTATTATTATTATAATTCCTATCAACATCAACGCATAATTCCCCATGATTTCCGTGGCCTGAACAGTTTGTTTATGCAAATGTAGACACGCGGTGTTAATGAGAACACTCTTTACGCGGGGAACAGCTGTTGAGACACTCGGGGAACAAATGCGACGCCGCCGGAAGAGTCGGGGCGGACAGTGAGTGGCGAGACTGCCTTCAGTCCACGCGATGCTATATCCGGGCCCGGCGAGAATTTCCCGGCCGCGCCAGAAATACCCGGGCATACCTCGATCTCGGCGCGCGTGCTGCATCCCTCCGTCTCTACCCGCACTCCCGGCCCCAGTCGACTGTGCCTTCCCTCCCGTCAGGTGTTGGCATCAGCCACAACTTTCGCGTAGCTTCAGGAACTACAGTGTACGTTAGAAAGTCGTTATCGCGTAACAGAAGCACCGACGTATCCAGCAGAGCGTGGATTCAGTTACGCCAGGAGACAGTATCTTTGGTATTCAGTACGGTAATCGATTCTGTGGGTGGATTCCATGCGGATCGATTCGATGTAAGAATTCCGTCGTTAAGTGAGTCGCTTAAGAGGAATTTGACGACCGCGGGCATGAAACTCGGCTGAGAGCGAGGCCCTGCCTGGCCACGGACATTGCACCGTCAAGAGGCCGCATGAGTGAGTAGCCGTGTGCAAAAGTAGCCATGTGTAACTGTAGCTATTAAACTATGTGCAAATATTGTAGCAAATGCCCCGCTTTGATTGGGTGTCGAAACGCCCACTGCGACCGAATAAAAGGCACAAAGAAGACTGGGTGTTTTGACGCCGGGTCTAACTCAATAGACAGTCGTTTCGTTAGCTGATATAACGCGGGTGGCACGATGCGCTTGGTGTAGCGGCTTCACGCTGGTTTCGAGTATCACATCAAGCGAGCAACGGAAGCGCTGCTGGCAACTGTAGCAACAGCCACCAGCTGCAGGCTACCGCAGTCTACCGCGCGCCACGCAACATTTACGGACACGCGTCATGCGTGCCATTACGTCGATTAATTAATTAATTAACGAGCGTTATATATCTGCCTGATCTTCGCGTGTAGAGTATCTCACCATCGTTCTGTCCGACTCGGGTGTGACTATAGGTCAAATGCAAACTGAGTTACGTTTATTACAAAAAAAACTAGACGTGGTATCGTATATTTCCATACACCTTGCATGGATAGAACGAACGTTCCTGGTAGCGGGGTGATTAACCAAAATACAATCCAACCTTCAAACACGACGAATACGTACGAGCCTTATTACCTGTCAGCATTTTTTGGCCAACCTACTCCGAAACATACTAAGATGATTGCCAAGAAGGCTTAGTACGCCGAATCAGCGTTTTTATTAACCAAAACTTGGGTCCTGTTACAGTATTTAGAAACTCAGTAATGTTAGTACGTATAACGGGAGATAATTTGGTGCGACAACAGCATTTTATATCATCTCATTCTAATGTTACTTTTGACAGGGATCTTATCCAAAGTTCGAATTACAATACATGGAAACGAGTTGTACTACACTGAACCATACTATTTAGGAACAAGTGCCGTATTTAGGGCAAGACAGACTGGGCAGTTGCGGCCCCCATCACGTAGTTGATACGGGGCCTTCTCAATTGGATAATAATCCCATAGCTTTGGGTTTTAATAAATGCAGGTGATAAAAATGTCTGTTGTGCCCCTACCTGGAGCGTGACAACTGATAAAGTAATGGACAGTAACCATCAATTAGCTTTCTATGATAAACTGCAGTGAAAAAAGTTAAATATTACGAAAAATATTAATAAAAATTGCCAAAATGGGGCATCGTAAATACGCCACTAGTTAATGCCTAAATATTGTCCACCATTCGCGCTCAATAGATAGACGCCACAGCTGCAAGGGCTCGTTGAATGGCTGCTACGGAAGAGAGACACGCGTTTAGCAGCAATGCACCTGTCTGACAATCTCACGCCCAGAATACTCGCTGCGTCTCTCGCCAACATTAGCAACTACGTAGTATGGCGTATTCACATTTAATATTGACCTACATTAAATCCGGTTCCATGTAAGACATTTACGTTCAAGTTTTATATTTTATAATAACGTTATACTTTTTCACCAGCTGTCGACCAGTAAACGTATCTGTAACAAAGTGATGGCGGCTACAAAACAGAGGATATTGACGAACCGGGTGTCACTCAGCGGGCAGCAATGTCAACGTTGTCACGTCAAAAGGAAAACACACAAATTGGTGAAACGATTTATTTTTCAAAATGACATGCATCTTGCTCTGTTGGAAGCAACAGATGCAACATACATTATTCGGGATAATAAATGGGCTGTTATATTAGGTGGAATCATAACACAGAAGCGCTTATGAATTAGGCCCTACTCATATTGTTGACGTTTCATTGCAGCGTGATGATGTCGCTGGAAAGGAAACCAAATGTTCGGGTTATAAATTAAAATTGAGTAGAACGCATGAAAAAGTTGCTAATTATATAAAGGTTATGGAGCATTCTTTACGGTGCAACATCCGACTCTTGAGACCCATCAAAGAGGTTTATCCTTCGTGTTTAAACTACTGTACAAATTAACATGTTCCATTTAGAGAGTTGCACATCAGTGCGGAGGGTAAATGGCAACCAAATACACACAGATAGTCGCTGGCAATACTAGACAGCAAACCAAATAGAGGCGGTCAAGTCAACCAATAAATGTTTATATAAATAGTACTATCACTAAATTGTAGATTTAAACGATATAAAATATAGTGTATATTTGATGTAAAACAGCGGTTGCAAGATTGGTGTTAGATGATTAGAAACTTGTTTATGGTGGTGCTGGCCAAACATTATCTGTAGCTTTTGATACGTTACCAGAATTAGTCGACAATATCAGAATCTGTCAACAACTGCGACGGCTGCTAAACTTCGGGCGTTGTCGAGACGCACGAACAAATATGTGTTTGACTTGTAAGTAACGAAGTGTTTACAAGTAGACATATGTTTGTATAAGAAAATGCATAATGTGTTTACATTGTTCAGTGTGATATCTTGTACTGATGTGTTCACTGTGGGATTTGGTGCTGGTGTGTTAAATGCGACATTTACCCGTGGTGTGTTCACTGCGACATTTACCTCTGGTGTATTCATTGCGACAATTACCCATGTTGTGTTCACTGCGACATTTACCTCTGGTATATTCACTGCGACATTTACCCGTGGCGTGTTGACTGCGACATTTGCCTGTGTTGTGTTCACTGCGACATTTACCTCTGGTGTATTCACTGCGACATTTACCCGTGGTGTGTTCACTGCGACATTTACCCGTGGTGTGTTCACTGCGACATTTACATCTGGTGTATTCACTGCGACATTTACCCATGGTGTGTTCACTGCGACATTTACCTCTGGTATATTCACTGCGACATTTACCCGTGGTGTGTTCACTGCGACATTTACCCGTGGTGTATTCACTGCGACATTTACCTCTGGTGAATTCACTGCGACATTTACCCGTGGTGTGTTCACTGCGATATTTACCTCTGGTGTATTCACTGCGACATTTACCCGTGGTGTGTTCACTGTGACTTTTAGCTCTGGTGTATTCACTGCGACATTTACCTATGGTGTGTTCACTGCGACATTTACCTCTGGTATATTCACTGCGACATTTACCCGTGGTGTATTCACTGCGACATTTACCCGTGGTGTGTTCACTGCGACATTTACCTCTGGTGAATTCACTGCGACATATACCCGTAGTGTGTTCATTGTGATATTTACCTCTGGTGTATACACTGCGACATTTACCCGTGGTGTGTTCACTGCGACATTTACCTCTGGTGTATTCACTGTGACATTTACCCGTGGTGTGTTCACTGCGACATTTACCTCTGGTGTGTACACTGCGACATTTACCTCTGGTGTGTTCACTGCGACATTTACCTCTGGTGTGTTCACTGCGACATTTACCTCTGGTGTGTTCACTGCAACATTTACCACTGGTGTGTTGACAGTGGCATTTACTGCTGGTTTGTTAACTGTGGTGTTTGGTGCTGATGTGTTCACCGTGACATTTGGTCCCGGTGTGTTTCCTGTGATATTTAGCATTGACATATAGTCACTGTGACATTTAATGTTGGTGTAGCCACTGTGACAATTAATGTTGGTGTAGTCACTGTGACATTTAATGTTGGTGTAGCCACTGTGACATGTAATGTTGGTGTAGCCACTGTGACAATTAATGTTGGTGTAGCCACTGTGACATTTAATGTTGGTGTAGCCACTGTGACCTTTAATGTTGGTGTAGCCACTGTGACATTTAATGTTGGTGTAGCCACTGTGACAGTTAGTGTTGGAGGTTTACTATGACGCTTAGTCCTTCTGTGTTCACAAAGACATCGATCGTGCTGGTGTGTTCACTATGACTTATAGTGCTGGTGTGTTCATTACGACTTATAGTGCTGGTGTGTTCACTGTGTGATGTGGTACTTATGTGATCATATAGCGCGGTGTATTCAGATTTCAGACAGACCGACAGACAGACAGACAGACAGACAGACATACAGACATACAGACATACAGACAGACAAACACGCACGCACGGACGCACGCACGCACGCCTGTAGTCGTTTTACAAACCAACACTCATTAAGACAAACAATGTAGCTGGCTAGTGTGTTCATTGAGAAGGCGTGCTGGTGTGTTCATTGTGACATCTGGGCTGCGTTCACCCTGCAACTACTGTTAATCGCGACGCTTTGTGCTACGAAACAAATTACGGCAAGATTAATAGCAACGACAGGAAAATATGACATTATAACGGCCGTGAGTGACAACCAGGAAATTACCTACACCTATATTAAAACGTTGCGACACCTACCCTTAACCCGTTCAGCGTGAACAAAGTTATAAATCGCCACAACGACGTGCATTTACAGGACAGAAGAGTCGGTGTCAGCGGACAGAAACGGGAGAAAGATGAACAACGGCGTGACGTCATCGCCGCCGGAAGATGATCTGGCAGCGCGCCAAGTGTGGTTTGTTCCACGACGCATTATGTGCGCCATCTTCTGGTTGAGCAACGTACTACTGTTCACCGGGATAATCCTACTCGTGACGAGCAAGCACAAGGGCTTGTGAGTATCAGGGGCTGGGATTGGATATGTCGGGGATCGATCATTGTTTTACTACCGAGTTAATGCTAGACGCACAAAGTGCCCTTGATTTTAAACACGGTAGGCCTATTCACCTTTAACGATTTAATGCACACAGTCATATAAACGGGGAACGGCACACTACGACACTTCTGCTGCGCATACAGTCTTGCGTTCTTTAACTGGCACCATAATGCACTTATTACTGATGGAAGGCTCCCCCGGGTACGAAGACAATATCTGATTTGTTTGGGCAGCAAGTTCCATTTTGAATTTTTGAAAACAAAATTGTAGGAAACATTCCCTACAGCGTGTCTGTGGCAAGACAAACAGTGTACAGTGTTTTTACTAAAACAAAATTGTAACTTTCCACACAATGCGAAATTGCCTGACTGTCTTTTATAATGGAGTTCAACTTGAAACTAATTATGAAAATGTCGCCGGCCTGCGAGAAAATGGGTTTAGAAATTAGTCAAATTCCGATTGTGCAAACATACAATCTGCAAGATTAATCGCGGAGTTTGCATCGTCATGACATCGTCATTACTTATCTTGTGTAACTTTATATACCGACACAGTATTATGAAAAATTCGATCCTGTTTTGCATTCGATGATACAGTTATAAAAACGACCTTGTTGACTGTGACCAATACAGTCACTGTGATCACATCACATTGTCACATAATACCACTTACATTATAACGAGAACTGTTGACTTCATTGCCGTGTGGTGTCACATCCGAATAACGACCGGACTAACTGGCTGATGAGGTATCACATCCGAATAACGACCGGACTAACTGGCTGATGAGGTATCACATCCAAATAACGACCGGACTAACTGGCTGATGAGGTGTCACATCCGAATAACGACCGGACTAACTGGCTGATGAGGTATCACATCCAAATAACGACCGGACTAACTGGCTGATGAGGTGTCACATCCGAATAACGACCGGACTAACTGGCTGATGAGGTGTCACATCTGAATAACGACCGGACTAACTGGCTGATGAGGTATCACATCCGAATAACGACCGGACTAACTGGCTGATGAGGTGTCACATCCGAATAACGATGGGACTAACTGGCTGAGGAGGTATCACATCCGAATAACGATCGGACTAACTGGCTGATGAGGTGTCACATCCGAATAACGACCGGACTAACTGGCTGATGAGGTATCACATCCGAATAACGACCGGACTAACTGGCTGATGAGGTGTCACATCCGAATAACGATGGGACTAACTGGAACTGGCTGAGGAGGTATCACATCCGAATAACGACCGGACTAACTGGCTGATGAGGTATCACATCCAAATAACGACCGGACTAACTGGCTGGTGAGGTGTCACATCCGAATAACGACCGGACTAACTGGCTGATGAGGTATCACATCCGAATAACGACCGGACTAACTGGCTGATGAGGTATCACATCCAAATAATGACCGGACTAACTGGCTGATGAGGTATCACATCCAAATAACGATCGGACTAACTGGCTGATGAGGTGTCACATCCGAATAACGATGGGACTAACTGGCTGATGAGGTGTCACATCCGAATAACGACCGGACTAACTGGCTGATGAGGTATCACATCCGAATATCGCAGCATCGGTGATGTTTATTCTATTCGGTGCATTTAGAATTATAATATATCAAACCGTACATATGAGAAGGCTCCTGGATCGACCGAAACGACGGCGGAGTAGCAAAAACAATTGGACATTCCTCTCCTAATCAACCAAGACGATGGCGGAGTAGTAAAAATAATTAGACATTCCTCCTCCTAATCAACCAAGACGACGGCGGAGTAACAGAAACAATCGGACATGGTCGTTGGCTACGCCCGACTACTTCTACGATTCGATGGATGCAGATCGCAAACGGACCATCTTTAATATTAATTTAACACGTCTAATGATGTTTGTCAATTATAACGTTCGCTATCGTCGCAGTTGGTTTTCGTTCGGTTACAAAACGTTAGTCTATCAAAATGTACGCGATGACATCAACAATAGATGGATCGCCATCGCGCGCGCCACCTAGTAAACGATGAGCGCATCGTGACATGACGTCAACTAATAGATCTGTCATATAATTGCACGTCTCAGATTTTTGAAATCATCCCTGTGATGTGTGTGTGTGTGTGTGTGTGTGTGTGTGTGTGTGCGTGTGTGTGCGTGCGTGTGTAATAATAGAACACCACACATAGTTTTAGTCCATGCACCATCATAAAGACGACATTGGTTTGAGCGCTACACTGTCTCCTTGTACGAGGTGAACTAAACATACTCCACATGTGTAATAGATGAAGTGAAGACGAGGACGTGGCATAAATCAGCCCAGTTATAACTGCGAACGTGACATTCTTTTCACGAACACAGACAGATAGTTGTCTCTTCACTCTAACCACATGTCGTGATGCACATAGGACCACAATTTCACAAATATTACATAAAACATGAACCACTATACATAATAGAGATATTTACAAATTACGTAACAATTACCCATTAGTCTACTATAAGCCGACCAATTGTGTAAAAGCATGTTTATACAGGCTCCTGGGATACATACACATGGAACTTTGAACATGTTAAATCAGGCAAGATGAATTTTGCCAGACTGTGAATGTCGTCTGGATCATAGGTTTATAGCATATATACAACATTAGAAATCAATCGAATACACGAAGACATTTAATTATCACGTCGTTGAACGTTGTACATTCAGATAAACGTGAACTTCATCGCTTGTTACAGCTTAATCACAAATGTACGAAGTCTCTCTTTGCTAGAAATGTTAAAGTTTCTTCGGTTATTAACAGGCAATTTGTATGTCACTATTCTGAATTGAAATAATGTATTTAAGTGTTCGAGAGACAACGAACGCATGCACCGCCGTCTAGTGGAAGTCACTGTCGTGAAGATCGGTGTAAACTTAAATAAAAAAAACAGAAAACCAGCAAATACAAACGATAGAATGATGTATAAAATACGTACGCTATCGGCGAAACAACATCATAATAAATTGTTCTCAGTTTATTTGTGGCACGCTTGTTACTCTACTCCAGCGTGCAAGCCACGTCAGTTATTAATTACTTTGCATTTGTGACCACGTTTTTGTCTTATGATACCGCCTCTCACATGAGACGACAAGTGCTTTCCTATTTTGCGAATTACATAAGCAATAAACGTATTCGACTCTGTATCGTCGTCTTGCGGTACCTGATTGATAAGCAGGGCAGTTTTCAACGAGGTCTCATTCCTACAACTCTTCTAAATCAGGCGCAAACGTGCTTACCAACAATAGGCCTACAGCCAACTTATACAATCTGTCATTCCATCAACTACGTAGGCCCTACAATCATTGCGTTCGGCGTGTCAGTTAATAGAAAAAATTAGGATGAAGCAGCGTAGTGTTTAGAACACCCGGCTCACAATCGAGATAATCCGTGTTTGAATTGTCTTGCTACCGTTTCGAAGTTTGGGCAGTTTCGTTCACCTCACTTGCTTCCGTTCGCTAACCTGTATAAATGAGCATCTGACAATAGACAGGATGCGTGAATGATTTTTGGCGCAGTAATTACAACATGGCTGAATGATTCTCAGATAGGTCAAGATGGTGTTGGGATGAACATGACTGCCGGGGAAGAAGTGTAATGCGCTTTGAGCAATCCCCAGAATTGGATACCGCGCTATATGAGAACTTACATTTACCTTTTTACATCTCATCACAACGTCAACAAACAGCCAGCTTGATTACATGTGTTGCGTACTCTTGTGGAAAGCTTTGACAGTTTGGATCGTCTAGTTCAGGTCTATTGTTTCTTCCCGGGATTAAAAGAAACCGACAGCTTTCTCGGTTGCCACACCAACTCTGGTGACTTCAGTACCTATCAGTGGTAAGTATGCAGGGTTAATCTGAAGATAAACATATTGCCCTTGCTTGTCAGGCTCCTTGCCTCATTGATGTACTCACTGCCTTGTTATTGTCAAAAAGCTGAACTAATGTGATGCTTTCCAACTTTCCTATTTTGACAATGATTTTGTGCAATCGAAATTTGCCTTGTACAGTAATGGAACTGTGGACTAGCTTTTGTATTTGGACACGGACTGCTTGCTACCTACCTTCTTACTGACCTACTTATCACCTACGTGTCTACGTGTAAGACGTATGGCTAGTGAGTTTTGAGCGAACCTTATAACATTGTGTCTGTCCGCTGATGTTAGAAAATTATTTTTTTCTGCAAGAAAATATTCGCATAGGGGCTACTTCATCTTCTTCATCGGTGTTTCTTTCTTATTTTTGTCATCGTCTTCTAGATCATTTAGTAGTGGTAGTTAGTAGTGAAAGTGGTAGTAGTAGTAGTAGTAGTAGTAGTAGTAGTAGTAGTAGTAGTAGTAGTAGTAGTAGTGGTAGTAGTAGTAGTAGTAGTAGGTAGTGGTAGTGGTAGTAGTAGTAGTAGTAGTAGTAGTGGTAGTAGTAGTGGTAGTGGTAGTAGTAGTAGTAGTAGTAGTAGTAGTAGTAGTAGTAGTAGTAGTAGTAGTGGTAATTGGTGGTAGTATTGATAGTAGTAGTAGTAGGTGGTGGTGGTAGTAGTAGTAATGGTAGTGGTAATAGTAGTAATTAGTAGTAGTAGTAGTAGTAATTAGTAGTAGTGGTAGTGATGGTGGTGAAATTGGTAGTGTGAAATTGGTAGTGGTAGTGGTAAATTGGTAGTAGTAGTGGTAATTGAAAGTGGTGATGATAGTAATAGTAGTAGTAATAGTAGTAGTAGTAGTAGCAGTATCAGTAGCAGTAACAGTGGTAGTGGTAGTGGTAGTAGTAGTAGTAGTAGTAGTAGTAGTGGTAGTGGTAGTAGTGGTAGTGGTAGTAGTAGTAGTAGTAGTAGTAGTGGTAGTGGTAGTAGTAGTAGTAGCAGTAGTAGTAGTGGTAGTGGTAGTAGTAGTAGTAGTAGTGGTAGTGGTAGTAATAGTATTAGCAGTAGTAGTAGTGGTAGTGGTAGTAGTAGTAGTAGTGGTGGTAGTGGTAGTGGTAGTCGTAGTAGTAGTAGTAGTAGTGGTAGTGGTAGTAGTAGTAGTAGTAGTAGTAGTAGTAGTAGTAGTAATAGTATAGTAGTAGCAGTATCAGTAGCAGTAACAGTGGTAGTGGTAGTAGTAGTAGTAGTAGTAGTAGTAGTAGTAGTAGTAGTAGTAGTAGTGGAAGTGGTAGTAATAGTAGTAGTAGCAATAGTAGTAGTGGTAGTGGTAGTAGTAGTAGTAGTAGTAGTAGTAGTAGTAGTAGTAGTAGTAGTAGTAGTAGTGGTAGTGGTAGTAGTAGCAGTAGTACTACCAGTAGCAGCAGTAGTGATGGTGAGTGGTGAGTAGAGTGGTGGTGGTGGTAGTGGTGGTAGTGGTAGTGGTAGTGGTAGTAGTAGTAGTAGTGGTAGTGGTAGTGGTAGTGGTAGTAGTAGTAGTAATAGTAGTAGTAGTAGTAGTAGTAGTAGTAGTAGTAGTAGTACTAGTAGTAATAGTAGTAGTAACAGACTAGCAGCAGCAGCCAGCATCGTCGTCATCATCGTCGTTTTCGCTGCTTCTGCGGCGGTGACTGCTGTAACCCTGTTAAAAGACGTTACATCTCAATGTCGCAATATGTCACCGACTTCCAAAAGCACAAGGCGAAATAACAGATGGTCGTTTCCTCCCATCGGTTGAACATGAATGCGCACCATTTCAAAAACTGAGTGCGTCTAATCAGCTACGCCGTACATGCTTGCGAAACAGTTGTGAAAGACAATCACTCAACTGTCTGTGGGTGCGTAATGTGTCACGGAGTTGACGAGTAACGGTGCCTAGGTGTGATAAGGTCAGATAGGGGTGTCATTCGCTCTCACATTCCCATAAACTCTGACCAACGATCGTTAGTAGAGCGGGAGAGAGCCGTCGATTCTCGTCGTATCCCACATTCACACGGCACGACAGTTCAAAGCCATTCAAGTCTATGCCGTCAAGTTCTTTCATATCTTTATAAATGTCACCCGGTGATTAAATAAATTTTTCACAATTTCAATATCGTAGCGTAGTGTAATTAGTCTTGCGTAAGTGATGCAAACGTGTTGTTAGACGCCATCTGAGAACGAAGACGTTGACAAAGAGATTAATGGCCGGATATTGACATTTGCCCCGCGCCAGAAATACTCTGCACCACCTGATTTGTGTACGACATTAATGACAACGTAACTGACAGTTTTGTTGTTGCTTTGTGCGATTAACTTGCCTACGGAGAACTCCCGACATTAGCGCCCTTTCATTAGCAAAGTTTAAATAGAGTAATAGTTATTTTATTTGTGTAAACACGTTTCGCGTAATGTTACCCATTCACGAGTACCCGAAATAGCACTTGATTTGTGTCAGGTTTTATTAACGACCTTAAAAATATCCTACATAACTGACCGTACAGCAACAGCAGCAGCAGCCCCACCACCACCACCACCGCCACCACCACCACCACCACCACCACCACCACCACCGCCACCACCACCACCACCATCACCACCATCACCACCATCACAACCATCACCACCATCAACACCATCAACTGCAAGAACAAGAAGAAGCACATGCGCAGAAGAAAACATGCTTACGCATTGAATTTACTATTAATGTTAACCAAATTAACAAACATTAAAATATTGATATTCGGATGTCATAACTTAAACGAAGTTTACCAATTTAAAGCGTCCGTCTACTTTTTGGTAATTATTTGAAACATGAACGAAGCAAAGTAGCGGCACGATGTTGTTATAGATTTGTTTCTGAATAACCACGGACAGAAAGTTATACATTTTGTGGGTAAACGTTCTATTGCTGCCGTGAATGCCAGATCACATCTATCAACGACGTAATTGATCCGGTGAAACGGAACTCTCGCATTAGACAACGTGTAATGGATTATCGCGAAATCGAGAATCACATTTGTAGCGAAGACGCACGTGTGAAGCGGATGTCGGAATCGGTACAGCGACTACCGGAAATACGTCGTTACTCTCGGTTGGGCTTTTTAAGTATTCTGCTCGATCCAGTTTATGTTTCCGTTTTGACATATGTTAAGTGTTGCTCTCGTAATGCGCGGTCTGGGACTTCCGATCATGTACGATCCAAAATGGCTATTAGCATCCATTTATATTAACGTAGGTTTCATTCAATAAGTGGCGCCACTGTTGCAATTTATATCCTCCGCCTATGTAATGCTTAACGTATTTTGAGATTTGCGCGAACTTGTAAATGCAACCACCAGTATGCAATGTATTGTGAAACAAGAAGACCATTATGTAGAACGTGTTTAATTAATAATTGGATGGACTGATCGTAATCTTCGAGTTATCGTGTTAGGCATGTGCATTTCAACAACAGGGACAATGCCGGTGTAGCAGTTTGAAAACACTGCCTGTCGAAAACACTGCGGTAGTGTCTTGAGCGTACGTCTAAAACACTACGGTAGTGTCTTGAGCGTACGCCCAAAACACTACGATAGTGTATTGAGCGTACGCCCAAGACACTACGGTAGTGTCTTGAGCGTACGCCCCAAACACTACGGTAGTGTTTTGAGCGTACGTAGGGATAGTGTTTTGAACGTAACAGTAGGTAGTGTTTTGAGGGTACACTTTTGAAAGTTTTGAAAGTACCATAAAACAGTGTTTCAGCGGGGTAGTGTTGTGCGCGTCATACACCGGGACTGGGATCAACAGGTATGGTTGGTTGTAATGAGTTATACGAATCGTTCCGCATACACCCACCGGGAATAGTTGTGGTTAAAGACTATATCAAACTCAGATACACGTAAAAGGGTAAGTGTTATATACAGCGCAGCATCCAGTCGCTTTATACTTCTCCCCGTGGTAGATCTGTTTGTCCCAACTAACTCGCGTTATTGACCACGTGCATTGCCTACATCCCAGATATGTAGAGTGCAATTAGAGGGTTTTATATCTACGTATGGATTCGGACACATCTCTTACAATTGTTTTCTAAAAGTAATAATACGTTTTTTTTTCCATCGTTCCCTCAGTCCGTAGTCATACAATCATACCGTCGTCGCTTCATCTAAACATTATAAACGTATATATTCATGCATACATCGTAGTTTGTGTTTAGAAATGCCATGTGGTTGCCATGGAACGCATCTTCATTAAAAAAACGGTTGTTTATTTATATATCATTACGTTGTTGTTGCTGTTGCAAAAATAAATTTGAAAAAACTGATTAATATCTAAAGAATTTTTTTTGAAATTAATAGACTGAAATTTTTTGCTTTAAAAACTCTCTATTATACCTTAATTCAAAGTCATTTAATGTACGGTGTACAAGCATGGAGCAATGGAAATACTATAAGAAAGATAGCAATTTTACAAAAACGCGCTATACGAATATTTAACAAAAAAGATATAGACGTCACACAGCGATCCTATTTTTAAATCTGAAAATATCCTTAAAATCGTTGATATTCACAGTTTGCATGTCTCACTATTTATATATGAGTATCACCATAATACACTGTCTATATCCTTCAAAAATTATATTCCAAAAAAGAATCTAGTAACTAACACCAGAATTACTAGACAGCGTAACCTCGTATATACAGAGAAGCCCAGAATACATTTTTTTATTTAAGTTACCTAAACATCATTTTATAAAACTATGGAATATTCGTGATTATAAGATACAAAACGTCAAATCCAGACAAAAATTCAAATTATTATTATCCAATCAATATATAGACACCTATCTTAGCCACGTGCATTGCCTAAATCCCAGATGTGCGGAGTGCAATTAAATATTTGTTTACTTTTAAATATATGTTTGGATCCGCAAAAAATCTTATAATTGTTTTCTAACAGCAATTTCCTACACTAATTCGTTTCTTTCTCCATCGCATCCCCAGTCCGTTGTCAGTCCGTTGTCACACAGAAAATATCATACACTCGTGATAATCATCGTATACGTATAAGTAAATATATTTGGAAATTTATGTTTATTCACAGGAAGACGGCATATACTGTGCCATGTGACCACCATGCAACACTTTATTTTTAAATGATTGTGTTGTGTGTGTATACTGTTATGTTGTTGTTGTTGCAAACTAAATTTGATGTGATTTGATTCTGTTTATAAATTAAGCCACGTTGCAATTACTGCACGAAGGCTAAACGTTCAGCTTTTTCCCACCACTGTTTCTACAGCTAGGTACTCGTTCATACAGCTGTGTGATCTGGGTCATCTACTTACAACTTGAACGTGTTGATGCTCGAAGCTCCATAGTATCTGGTCAACCACATTATACTTAGGCTACATCCGGCCACAGACGTTTGTGAACGAGGTCGAGTCAGCAATCGGAATAGGTGTATTAGATTTACCAAAATGATATACACCATTAAATGACAATTTAACCTAACTTTTCGAACTTCCTCCATTCCACATTAGTAAGAAGAGGGACATATATAATGTTAAAATATTGTTTTAGCACACGTTTGATGGCGTTGTCGTGCACCTCGGTTCCAAAATACGCAATAACGACACAGACCGAAGAAATCCGGTGCGCCTCGCAAAGTGCGTTAGAGCCCAACATTTGAAAAGAATATGTTTGTTTCTACCTGAAGTGACATGAACTGGTGGAAGGAACGCGTGGGCATCGAAATATTGAGGAACGTATGGTTTGGCGTCGCACATAAAATAGGTCAAACCTAGTATTCAGCAGCAATAAGTAGCGGACCAGACACACCAGGAACGAAAGAGTCATTGGTGCCAGACGCAGATGTAAAAGCCGTGAGCCATCAACTTCAAAGTGTACCTCCGCCTCTTGCGCCGGTGCACGGCAGTGCGATATTTGCATTGGGAGATAAGCCAGGGTAACTGAGACGGGAACACACGGCAAAAACACTACAGAGTGCGCGGTGATAGGATATAAACTTTTCAACAGTCAATTAGTAGTGCGGTCTTCAGTCGGGAGTAATATCACCACAAGTTATACTGGGTCATATACCGCTATTACTGTATTCCATATAAATGTTTATATGTGTGTGTGTGTGTGTGTGTGTGTGTGTGTGTGTGTGTGTGTGTGTGTGTGTGTGTGTGTGTGTGTGTGTGTGTGTGTGTGTGTGTGTGTGTGTGTGTGTGTGTGTGTGTGTGTGTGTGTGTGTGTGTGTGTGTGATTTATGTATCTTATTCAAACCCTGGCAACACTTAACAAAACATGCTTGCGCACACACACCGCATTTTTTATAATTCGCACACAACATTTTATTTTCTCTTATAAAAAAACGAAACTTCACTTGTATGATTCTTAGTTCAATGAGGGCTGTTCGAACTGTCCTTTACTGCCATGCTTGCCCGTACCAGGTGAGTGCTACACGAATATTAGGTATGCCAAATGTTGCGTGAATTTGAGACCCCATCTAGTAAAGGCCTTAATATCACTGGTGCCTTGACGTTACACATTTGACTTAGATTGTTCGCCTCTTGTACACCTGGTATGGGTAAGTCGCCTCTTGTACACCTGGTATGGGTAAGTCGCCTCTTGTACATCTGGTATGGGTAAGTCGCCTCTTATACATCTGGTATGGGTAAGTCGCCTCTTGTACACCTGGTATGAGTAAGTCGCCTCTTGTACATCTGGTATGGGTAAGTCGCCTCTTATACATCTGGTATGGGTAAGTCGCCTCTTGTACATCTGGTATGGGTAAGTCGCCTCTTGTACACCTGGTATGGGTAAGTCGCCTCTTATACATCTGGTATGGGTAAGTCGCCTCTTATACATCTGGTATGGGTAAGTCGCCTCTTATACATCTGGTATGGGTAAGTCGCCTCTTGTACACCTGGTATGGGTAAGTCGCCTCTTATACATCTGGTATGGGTAAGTCGCCTCTTGTACATCTGGTATGGGTAAGTCGCCTCTTGTACATCTGGTATGGGTAAGTCGCCTCTTGTACATCTGGTATGGGTAAGTCGCCTCTTGTACACCTGGTACGGGTATTATTATTTATGCCGTTTTCGACTCACTCGATAACCGTAATATATACTTTCATCAACAAATATCCCTTTAATCTGCATGTTCTGTCACATCGTATTGCCTTGGATTGTCTGCCGCTTTATTATCACCGCATTATACCCTTCAAATATTTTCGAAATCGTACAGACGTCCCGACTCTGTTCGTAATCTCTGCTGTTGACTGGGAGGGGCGTCCGTTTCTACGTAGATAAACCTATGAACAGCGCTGGGTTGTTATTCTTCCGTATTCAGCAAACAACTTGAATCACTATTCTCATTTATCATTTGTTTATATTTATCTTTTTATTTTATCATATAAAAATCATTTATCACAAGTTAAATGTTTGACGGCTTGGGGCTTACGTGAAGAAACGTTTACTAGCGAATTGAATATTAAACCGCAAGCCCAGACGGGGGCCTCGACTGTCACCCCGCCCCGGGGGCGGCCGAGACTTATCCTCAACCGTTCCATCGTGAAAGCGGGCGATGAGATATTGAGAGCATCGTTTGTCGACCATTGACTGAGTACCACCAGACCGGCGTTGACGAGTAGGACCGCGGCGGTGTACTCGCACAGACAGGATGCTGCCGATAAATTACGAAACCCTCGCATGGGCGTACAAATAAATGGCTCGTTGAAACGAAGGAATGCCGATGTTGTTAGCGCACTGTTTCTGCAGGATATATCTGGTAGAAGGAGAACGCTGTCTATGACATCCACAAATACCGGACGATTGCAGCCATGTAGTGCATTAAACATCCGTTTTCATCGTAATCACACGTCAGCAGTACACCCACACAAGGAAGCCATCTTCTCAGGCATCCACTGGAGTATCTCAGCAATAACAATCCTGTTTCGTATCACGAACGTGTATAAATACTAACTTGTTGGAATAAATAATTTATGTCGCAACGACAAATGTAATCAAAGGTACCACTGATGCTTGGCCCGACAGTGAGATTACAGTTCGTTTGTGATGAGTCGGTGCAACGGCTTGGGATCATTGTGTTTCGTTGTCTGCGAATTAGATGATAGTCATTTTGAATATTAGATAATATCGTATGTAAATTATACACGGAAATGAGTGTGTGTGTGTGTGTGTGTGTGTGCGTGTGTGCGTCCGCGTGAGCACTTCGACGATTGATTCACTTAACACAGAATGTACGTGTGTGTGCGTGTGTGTGTGGCGTGCGTGTGTGTTTGTGTGTGTGTGTGCGTTTGCGTGTGTTTGTGTCTGTGTAGTGTGCGTGTATGTGTGCATGCATCTTTGGTGTGTGTGTGTGTGTGTGTGTGTGTGTGTGTGTGTGTGTGTGTGTGTGTGTAGTGTGTATGTGTGTGCGTGCGTGTTTATGTGTGTGCGGGTGTGTGAGAATGTATGTGGTGTGTGTTTGTATGTGTGCGTGTGTGTGCGTGGTGTGTGCGTGCGTACGTGCGTGCGTGCATGTGTGTGTGTGCGGTGGCGAAGCTTGACCAACGACAGTGACCGGGTGTTCTGGCTGCAGGACGTATCGGTCATGGGGCGGGGTGCTGCTCGGCCTCGGGTTCTGTCTCCTGCTCGCCTGCTTCATCCTCTGTGTCCACGCCTACTGCATCATCACCGTCGACGCCCCGGAGGAACCGCCGCCCAAGGTACCGTAGTATACACATGCACGCATGCACGCACGTGTGCACAAACACACGCGCGCGCGGGCAGATACACACACGCACGCACGCACACACATAAACATCCACACACGTACATACACTCACATACACAAGGGCGCGCATACACACGTACGCACACACATAAACACACGCACACACATGTACGCACACAAACACGCACGCACACACACTCGCACATACACACACACACACACACGGTCGCGCAAACGCAGCAGCAACGGCAACAACAATAGCAGCAGCAAGATTGTTAGCAACAACTGCAGCAACAACAATAAATATTGGAACAATAACGACAACCGGCACTGCATAAACAGAAGCAAGAACAATAATGTCAGCATCAGCAACAACAAAAATTATATCAAAAATAGCAGCAGCAACAACACCAACAACAGCGGCAGCAGAGAAAAAACAACAGCAATATAAACTTTCCAATACGAATTCTAACGTTTCCACAAATGGGATGATTACGTCATTACATTACTGTAGCATGCATCCTGTAATCATGATTACATTAATGGCTTAGTCATTGCCTTTGCGTTGTTTATACAATTGCTTGTGGTTGTTACCAAACAACAGAGTACGATACCAATTGCTGACACAGATGGAAACAATATTATAATGCAATTGGCCCAGATACTATTGCTTACAATGAGGTTTGTTCATAATGTAAAATAATGTAGAATTGGCCCAGCTAGTATTGCCTACAATGAGGTTTGTTCATATTGTAAAATAATGTAGAATTGGCCCAGATAGTATTGCATACAATGAGGTTTGTTCATAATGTAAAATAATGTAGAATTGGCCCAGATAGTATTGCATACAATGAGGTTTGTTCATAATGTAAAATAATGTAGAATTGGCCCAGATAGTATTGCATACAATGAGGTTTGTCATAATGTAAAATAATGTAGAATTGGCCCAGATAGTATTGCATACAATGAGGTTTGTTCATAATGTAAAATAATGTAGAATTGGCCCAGCTAGTATTGCCTACAATGAGGTTTGTTCATAATGTAAAATAATGTAGAATTGGCCCAGATAGTATTGCATACAATGAGGTTTGTTCATAATGTAAAATAATGTAGAATTGGCCCAGATAGTATTGCATACAATGAGATCTGTTCATAATGTAAAATAATGTACAATTGGCCCAGATAGTATTGCATACAATGAGGTCTGTTCATAATGTAAAATAATATAGAAACAGGCCCAGCTAGTATTGCCTACAATGAGGTTTGTTCATAACGTAAAATAATGTAGAATTGGCCCAGATAGTATTGCATACAATGAGGTTTGTTCATAATGTAAAATAATGTAGAATTGGTCCAGCTAGTATTGCCTACAATGAGGTTTGTTCATAATGTAAAATAATGTAGAATTGGCCCAGATAGTATTGCATACAATGAGGTTTGCTCATAATGTAAAATAATGTAGAAATGGCCCAGCTATAATTGCCTACAATGAGGTTTGTTCATAATGCAAAATAATGTACAATTGGCCCAGATATTATTGCTTACAATGAGGTTTGTTCATAATATAAAATAATGTAGAATTGACCCAGATAGTATTGCTTACAATGAGGTTTGTCCATAATGTAAAATAGTGTACAATTGGACCATATATTATTGCTTACAATGAGGTTTGTTCATAGTGTAACATAATGTAGAATTGGCCCAGATAGTATTGCATACAATGAGGTTTGTTCGTAATGTAAAATTGGCCCAGATATTATTGCTTACAGTGAGGTTTGTTCATAATGTAAAATAATGTAGTATTTTGTAATCGTGTTTGTAATCATTATTATGATTACTTGGGCAGTGTAATGTGGTACGATTACGATTAGACTTTGTCTTTTTGACAAATATGAGCGAATGCGAGCGGGCGACAATTACACCAGTATTGTACGAGTTCATCCATCTCTGGCCGTTTCGTGAACATGTGCTTGTTAAATCTAAACATGCCCACTCACCTTGCGCCGGGAGCAGGCGGAGGAAGTTGGTAGAATGTCTTTCAGACGAGACATTAATAAAATTCCCAGGCTAATCCACTCTACCTTGTCTTCTCGTCATGCAAAGTTCCCATACAGGATGAACATGTGTAACCTATCGTGAACTCACTGAATGGCTCTCTCTACGGGCTCACATATAGTTTGTGACGGAAAAAAATACAATAAGACAGATCGCCAACGTCATTAATTGCAACGACCATGATCAACAGGACAATAACGACAGACCGATGACGTCATCAAACAGACTCTCTTTGAAAGGTGGCACCAAGTTCTCACTGTAAATGTGTGGCAGTAGACGTGCCGGCGCCTGTGAAAATGTATCGGTGTATTTCAACTGTGTTTTGAAATCGACCACTAGTTACGACAGCGCAACATCAAATAGTGCGACACTTTCACAGCGCCATAAAACAAGTTCACGATCAATCGGCGCTATTTAAGTAGTGGCAATTTAAATTTCCATAAAACGTGCACTTTTTGGGGACTGACCAAACGCATCATTCTGTCAGCGGTTGTGTATTGCAGTCAGACTTGTCCAAGACGGTTTCACTGGAGCAGTTGTCGTCAGTAGTCAATGTCAGGAAACTATGTCTAAAAATACATTAACTACCGGTGTCGCGCCGAACTATCACTGCCCACTATGCCACATCGAATTAGGTCATTCAAATACACGCTGACGTCAGAGCTCAATGCACACGAATTGTCGCAACAGATTCGTGGGCTTGGCTGTTTGGTTACACAACAACGTCGACAGAAATATTACTTATACGCCAATGCTGCAATGCAACTGTCGTTAGAACGATGTAAAGCACGGTCCACATGTTTTGTTTGGCAAATCCATTAAACATGCGATACACAAGCGAGAATAACCACGAGCCTATCCTTCAGGCCCACCCTTTCAACACCGCACGTTGTATGTAAATACCACAATTACTGGGGTCGTATTTCGTGTATTCCGCGATTACCTGCTCCTGTAATGGTTCCGTAAACGTTAACATTGCGAAGCATGCAATGGTCTATTCTCTACAAAATTAGTGGGTCCTAGAAGGGAATGTGCGCTATGTCATAGCGCATTGGCAACATTGTTCCAAATACACGCAGATCCGGTGGTTACTGATCACCTACTTTGCCGTCGGGATCAGTAACGTTTTGGAGTTACTGGTCCGCGTGATCGCCTACTTTTTCCGGAGAAAATAACACCGTTACACAGCAGTATACATGAGCTCATCATCACAACTGGCTGCCGTAAGACGCTGTTTACAACAACAAACCGTTCTTTATTACAAAAATGCTCATTATTGTCCATTTTATTTAGCAAAACGCGGCGCTCACGAAATGCGCACATTATAGTCATTTTTGAAGTCGAAAAAACACCCGAAACGAACGTACAGTTATTTACCCATTTCTGTAAAGTATTGTTCTTCGGGTTCTGGTCAAAGCACCTGGTAATAGTGAGAACCAAGAAGAGGAAGACATGGACAAGTTGGAAATCACTGCTGCTGGCCCCATTGGTGGCGTTGACGCAGCCGGTCGAGCCGATGACTTCGATTCTGACTTGTCTGACATTAGCTGTGAATATATATTTCCTGTTGCCGCTGGCCTTGACTGCGATTTTTAGTGATATTGGCTAACAGAAGGCTCATATGGTCGAATGGTCGGCTGTCAGGGTTGACACTTTTTCAATTAAATATAATGAAGGAACATTTCCCAAGTCTTTTGGGTTCGTAATTATTAGGAATTCATAGTTATAATTTTGAAACCAGTTACCAAACAATTAACAGTTTGCTGATACATCAAATAACGTTGTAAGCATGCATGTATACGATCAGGACAACACATATCTGACATAATCATTATATGTATTAAATGATTATCAGCTGGCAGTACAACGGTACGTTTATTCAATATTGTTTTGTAAGCCGTTGGCACTCACGAATTGTGTCGTTGTCTTAGTCCGTTTTTAGTGTAACTTGGTAAATGCGGACAAGATTTAACAAGATTTAACAAGATTGCCACCCAGAGAATTAACTCTAGGTGGCAGGTGGACAAGGAAGCCCTTTGGCTTATCGAGAGTCCCACACTTTTATCTATGTGTATCCCGCCCGTCTAAGGTATGTGTCGATTTTATTTTTAAACATATTCACGCTACTAACACCCACACAATCAGCAGATAATCTGTTCCATTAATTTACAGTCCTTTGTGAAAATGAAAACTTTCTTATATCTAATCTACACTGCTCCTTTGTAACTTCATGTCCTCTAGTCCTTCTATCTTTCTTAACTGAAACAAAAATATTTCTATCAATATTTTCATAACCATTCAATATTTTAAACACTTCTATCTGATCTCCGCTCAATCTCCTGGTCTCTTAACGTTGTTAAACCACATTTTTTAGGCGTATTTCGTAACTAAGATCCCTCGGTTTTGGTATCATTTTAGTTGCACTCCTCTGAACTCTTTCTATTATATCTAGGTCCTTCCTGCGATATGGCCTCCACGCTTGAATACAATATTCTAAATGAGGCCTAACTATTGTTTTGTACTGCGGTATTATTAGCTCTTTTTCCTTATACGTTATGTTTCGCCTAATTAATCCAAGGATTTTATTTCCCTTTGAAGCTGCAATTCCGCACTGCTCTGAAACCTTCATATCAGCACTAATGGTTAACCCTAAGTCCTTTTCTTTTACAGTAGTACTTAGTACAGTACCCCCCATTGTATATTCTACCTCTTCGTTCCCATGTCCTGTGTGGAGGCATTTGCATTTCCCAAAATTGAACAGCATTTGCCAATTTTCAGACCATTTGATCAACCTGTCAAGATCATCTTGTAAATGCTGTCTATCTCCATCACTTTTAATCCTTCTAAACATTTTGTATCATCCGCAAATTTCAACACCTTGCTTGTTATTTCATCATCCAAATTGTTGATGTATATTAAGAATAATATAGGTCCTAATACTGATCCCTGTGGTACCCCACTCAATACCGATTTCCAGTTTGAAGCCTCCCCATCAACTACTACACGTTGTCTTCTGTCAATCAGCCATTGTTCTATCCAGTTTATTATACCATTTCCTATGCCATGGGCCTTTAGTTTCAGCAGTAATCTTTGATGTGGTACTTTATCGAAAGCTTCTTGAAAATCTAAGTAGACGATATCTACCGGTGATCCCTCATCTACCCATTTAGTGATATCTTCCAAAAAACATAACATATTTGTTAAGCATGACCTCGCTTTAAAAAAACCATGTTGAGATGGGTTTATCAAGTTTTGTTTAACAAGAAAATCCACCATG
Source organism: Paraescarpia echinospica (assembly GCA_020002185.1). Lineage (NCBI taxonomy): Eukaryota > Metazoa > Annelida > Polychaeta > Sabellida > Siboglinidae > Paraescarpia > Paraescarpia echinospica. The sequence continues at coordinate 1,219,185 of CM034539.1, forward strand.
TGATCTTTAATTAGTCTTTCTAATAATTTGCAAATCACTGATGTTAAACTCACTGGTCTATAGTTCTCTGACTTGTTTCTCAAACCTTTTTTAAATAACGGTATAATGTTTGCCTCTTTCCATTCTAAAGGAACCACTCCCTCTTCTAATGACAAATTGAAAACTGTTGCAAGCGGTATGCTAATTTGTTCTACAATTTCCAATAGTAGTTTGGGTGGAATACCATCCACTCCAGGTGATTTATTATCCTTCATAGCCCTTATTTTCTTAGCTACCATTTCCGGGGTTACAATTAATTGTCCTAAATAGTCTGAATCTGCCCCCTTGAACTTAGCCTCTGGTACTGGCAGTGAACTAATATCTTCCCTGGTAAACACTGAACTAAAGTACTCATTCAGGTCTTCTGCCATTAAGAATCCCTCTGATATTATATTTCCAGCACTATCTTCTAGAGGACCGACTTTATCTTGAACTTTCTGTTTGCTTCGAACATACGCATAAAAACTCTTGCTGTCATGTTTTATATTACTAGCTAATTGTTCATAGCTTCTCTTTGAATTTCTAATTTCAGCTGTAGCTTGGTTAAGTGCTTCTTTATAACTGTTGTAGTCTTCATCATTTCCAGTACATCTATATGACTTCCACATCATTTGTTTATACTTAATTTTTCTAATGGCTTCTTTCGATAAGTGTTTCTTTTTGGACCGTTCCCTTGTTTTTTGAAGGGTACAAATTTATCGACTATGCACTTAATTTCACTCTTTAATATATTCCAGCATTCTGTTGCTGTCTTATTTTTCAGTGTGTTATTCCAGTCTATCTTTGCTAAATATTTCCTCATGTCCTTATACCTTCCTTTGTGGAAATTTCTCCTATACTGCTTTTTACTATTCCTTTCTGATTTTACTTTGATGGTAAAATGTATCTGGTTGTGATCCCTACTCCCCAGTGGCTCACATATCTTGACATTGTCAACTAATTCATTCTGTGAGGACAAAACTATGTCTAATACATTCTCGCCCCTGGCTGGTTCTAGCACATGTTGAGAAAGGAAAGTATATTGAACTAAAACTAAAAACTTGTGGTCCTCACTCCTCATACTCTGAAGAGATTTCCATTGTATATGCCCGTGGTTACAATCCCCCATAATAATAGTCCCGTTTGCTTACTTCCTTTATAGCGTTTTGTATTTTTTCATTCTCTTCTATGCTTATGTTTGGACTTCGATAATAACGACTTCGGACCAGTAACTTTGCTGCCGTACCAGTAACTTTTTGAAGTAAAGGTCGAACACTGATTTGGACTTTATATTTTATGTAATGTATAGTTCTCTGTGTTGTGCTTATAGCGTAACCGTTATTATGTATTGTATATACTGTCCCCTTCATTATATATAGTGTAGCCGTTATTATATATTGTATATACTGTCCCCTTCATTATATATAGTGTAGCCGTTATTATGTATTGTATATACTGTCCCCTTCATTATATATATATAGTGTAGCCGTTATTATGTATTGTATAGACCGTCCCCTTCATTATATATAGTGTAGCCGTTATTGTGTGTTATATATACTGTCCCCTTCATTATATATAGTGTAGCCGTTATTATGTGTTGTATATACTGTCCCCTTCATTATATATAGTGTAGCCGTTAGTACGTGTTGTATGTACCGTCCCCTTCATTATATATAGTGTAGCCGCTATTATGTGTTGTATAAACCGTCCCCTTCATTATAAATAGTGTAGCCGTTCTTACGTATTGTATATACTGTCCCCTTCATTTTATATAGTGTAGCCGTTATTATGTATTGTATATACTGTCCCCTTCATTATATATAGTGTGGCCGTTATTATGTGTTGTATATACTGTCCCCTTCATTATATATAGTGTGGCCGTTATTATGTGTTGTATATACTGTCCCCTTCATTATATATAGTGTAGCCGTTATGATATATTGTATATACTGTTCCCTTCATTATATATATTGTTGCCGTTATTATATATTGTATATACTGTCCCCTTCATTATATATATTGTAGCCGTTATTATAGATTGTGTATACTGTCCCTTTCATTATATATAGTGTAGCCGTTATTATGTATTGTATATACTGTCCGCTTCCTTATATATAGTGTAGCCGTTATTATGTGTTGTATATACTGTCCGCTTCCTTATATATAATGTAGCCGTTATTATGTATTGTGTGTACCGTCCCCTTCATTATATATAGTGTAGCCGTTATTATGTATTGTATATACTGTCCCCTTCATTATATATAGTGTAGCCTTTATTATGTATTGTATGTACCGTCCCCTTCATTATATATAGTGTAGCTGTTATTATGTATTGTATGTACCGTCCCCTTCATTATATATAGTGTAGCCGTTATTATGTATTGTATGTACCGTCCCCTTCATTATATATAGTGTAGCTGTTATTATGTATTGTATGTACCGTCCCCTTCATTATATATAGTGTAGCTGTTATTATGTATTGTATGTACCGTCCCCTTCATTATATATAGTGTAGCTGTTATTATGTATTGTATGTACCGTTCCCTTCATTATATATAGTGTAGCTGTTATTATGTATTGTATGTACCGTCCCCTTCATTATATATAGTGTTGCTGTTATTATGTATTGTATGTACCGTTCCCTTCATTATATATAGTGTAGCTGTTATTATGTATTGTATGTACCGTCCCCTTCATTATATATAGTGTAGCTGTTATTATGTATTGTATGTACCGTCCCCTTCATTATATATAGTGTAGCCGTTATTATGTATTGTATGTACCGTCCCCTTCATTATATATAGTGTAGCCGTTATTATGTATTGTATGTACCGTCCCCTTCATTATATATAGTGTAGCCGTTATTATATATTGTATATACTGTCCCCTTCATTATATATAGTGTAGCCGTTATTATGTATTGTATGTACCGTTCCCTTCATTATATATAGTGTTGCTGTTATTATGTATTGTATGTACCGTCCCCTTCATTATATATAGTGTAGCCGTTATTATATATTGTATATACTGTCCCCTTCATTATATATAGTGTAGCCGTTATTATGTATTGTATGTACCGTCCCCTTCATTATATATAGTGTAGCCGTTATTATATATTGTATATACTGTCCCCTTCATTATATATAGTGTAGCCGTTATTACGTATTGTATGTACCGTCCCCTTCATTATATATCGTGTAGCCGCTATTATATATTGTATATACTGTCCCCTTCAGCATATATAGTGTAGCCGTTATTATGTATTGTATATACTGTCCCCTTCATTTTATATAGTGTAGCCGTTATTATGTATTGTATATACTGTCCCCTTCATTATATATAGTGTAGCCGTTATTATGTGTTGTATATACTGTCCCCTTCATTATATATAGTGTGGCCGTTATTATGTGTTGTATATACTGTCCCTTTCATTATATATAGTGTAGCCGTTATTATGTATTGTATATACTGTCCCCTTCATTATATATAGTGTAGCCGTTATTATGTATTGTATGTACCGTCCCCTTCATTATATATCGTGTAGCCGCTATTATATGTTATATAGACTGTCCCCTTCATCATATATAGTGTAGCCGTTATTATGTATTGTATAGACTGTTCCCTTCATTATATAAGTAATGACTCCTTCTTTGTACGTTCTGTGTAATGTCGCCTTCATTATAGGTTATATATAATGTCCCCTTCATCACACAACGTATGCCTATTTGAACACGCACTGAACACGCATTGAAACTACTTGAGCACACATTGCAAGTCTGTCTGCTGGTTTTGTATGATAACTATACTTTTTTATAAATAATATTATTATTTTTTAAATACATGTTTAAGTCATGAACAAAGTGTTAATAAGTTCTCGTATTATACATTTAGACAATACTATGGTAAGTACTGTCTGCATGTCTGCATTGTAAATGTCACCTTGAGCTATAACCGATGACAAAAAGGAACAGTAAGGTATACACAGTCTTAAGGTGCCGTCAGACGATGCAACTAAGCTTCGACCGGTGGAAGCCATCATCCCTGACGTTAATGTTGTCAGAGCCGATGTTCTCGAAGGTAGTAATGTCCATATTGTAAGATCCTTTCATAAGTAACTCTGTAACAATAACTATTTTGATTGATAATTGCTAGTTTGGTGGAGGGAATTGGCTAATTTGTAATTGCTAGAACTGTTGTGTTCTGATTATTAACTGCCTGTCCAGCGTGGAGGTCATTAAGCGGTCATTGGTAAATAGCCTGTTGTGAACTGTGCAAAATTTTGCTCCGCATGTGGTTGTTAAATTGACGTTATTAAACAGATGAATCACGCCGGGGATGGACACAGCTACAGTTACAGATAGATGGATGTAGGATGTATCGAATTACTTCTATTTTCCTGGTGGGATGGTCTTAATCATTTCACAAATCATGATCTGACAATATGTAGAACACTATTGTGCCTGAACACAGATAATATTTCCTTGTTAGTAATTACTGCCTGTTCAAAAAATTCATTAGGTGCAGTTTTGCCAGGAACGGGAGAGCACAGATTAGGAAGTAAATATTTCACTTGCCAATGTGCAAGACGTTGTTTGTCCAGTAGACCCTTAAGGTGTGACCTATGGTGGTGGGTTGTTGTGTGGACTTGACTATATAGAGAGGGGAGAGAACAACAAGTTAGTGAGGGTATAGGAAATCTATGTACGAACAGATACTACAATAAGGCCTACCTTGTATGTCGAATTGGATCTTCTGTTTTTATTGGTGTAACTTCTTGGGCTACCCTGAACGAAGTAGGGTGAAAACCGTGAACATGACTGCAAGGGCTTCTACAATATGTCGTATTCCAGAGGCATTCGTGCCCCTGGAATAACTCTATTAACAGTTTTGACTCATCCTCATTAAGGATGACGTTATTTCTTTTCGGCGCCATTATTGCCGATGACGATCCCGGCGGCGGTTTCTGATTGGCCATTGCATGCGACTAAGTTGCACATTATAGGACATATTCTACACATGCAACCTGCGTGCAATAGAATTGGGTGCAATGTATTGCATGCAATGGTACCAACATACGGGGCGACTAGGTTGCGCACAACCATTGCATGCGACTAAGTTGCATGGTCTGACGGCACCTTTGAAGTTCTTAAACTATAATAGTTGTAGATTGTTTGTGCGTTGTTTGACTCCACAAATGCGCGGCACATCACCATGGTTGTATATACGATATGTGTTGATAAACGAATGATTTCACCGATGCACTAATAATCACCATGATTTCACTAAAGTATATGGGATCCATTTCCACGCAAAAAACGCCAAACGTGCTCGCGCGGTATCGCCACCTGGCGAATCGCACCAAACTCATTACTTACCGCCAATTCCAGATTCCATGAAGGACAGTTTACATTTCGAATATTATAACTACAAATGGCATAACATGAAAAGTTTTGAGCAAAATAATATTTAAACATTAAATATTTATAAATACCGGGCGGTACCTTTGGGGTTTTCCCCGAATGCCCCCAATACACGACTATTGTGTGTTACAGAGCGCGCTTCCGCCACCTCTCAACTTAGACGGGCTACCCAACAATGGCTTCTGTCGCAACAAGGACTCCCCGGGCTTCAAGGCGAACAGACCCGAGCTGGTGCCCCTGGAGACGTGCTTCGACCGACACATGGAGGCCTCGCTGCACGCCCCTCCCCCGCCCAGCTACTCGCAATGTTCTCTCAACAACACGCTCGCGAAACGGAGAGAGGACCGGAGAAACGGCTACGTGATGCAACGCGCCATCTCAGAGCGCCCGTCGTCGCCGATATGGAAGGAAGCGTCCGCGGAGACACACCTGTCCGCCCCAAACACGCCGTCGTTCGAGCGAGGCAGGGCGGCTGCAGGGCTGGTGCGCACCCCGTCCTGTGCCAAGGCGCGCCGGGAGAACTTCAGCAAGTCGCGCACATGCGACTGGGTAAACGAGACGAACCAGACGCCCACGGCGGGCGGGTGTTCGTCTCTCCCCACCATGTGCCCTACCACCAGAACCCACGCCCAAACCGGCTCCGTGCCTCCGGGCGCCATCGAGACCGCCAATCCGCCATCTTCTACCGGGAGTCGGTCACGTGATACCAGCGACGCCACAGCGCGGTTTTACGTACCAGCGTACGATTCGAGCGGTTCCCTAACACCGGATGACGCCTCGGCGTCCAGGTTGAAGCGCGGGGACTATGGACCTCAGCGCGCTGACAGCGACGTCATGACGCCGCCACATATTCCCAGTGGGAAGAAGTCCAGTCGCCCCGGCGTCTTTTCGCCCGGTGCAGGTGCTGCGCAAGGTGGCGCCACTAGTGCTGCGCAAGACGCGGGTATCCCGGGTGCGAAGCTGGGGGCATCCAGTGGTTACGACGATCAGCCGACGCCGGGCCAATACGACAACATGCAGCATATGTGGGGGAACCCGAACAGAGTGAAGCACTTCGAGGTGTGAACTCCTGAAATGTCAAGACACAGCCAGAAAGTGAACATGGAACAATTATGAATTATGGCACCACGTATCGCGAAATGAATCGATTCACAAGCGCCATATATCGAATGCAACAAGTGTTAATTCACATTGACTCTGTTGTGGATATCTGAACCGGACAGCGTGGTGGGTAACGTCTTTGCACCTAGAATGTCATGATACGTGAATCCGGGCGGTATTGGATCGCTCCAAATCGCTAATCCCTCACCACGTAACGGTAGGTGCGGGTAGTGGTTTGTACCAATATAAAACACTGATTGATTCTTGGCATCGCCACGATTCCCTCGGACTGCATTTCCTGCAGACCACGAATGGTAAGGTGAAGTAGAGAATTCCCTGCAGGTGCCCCACCTGTTTGAAAAGCATCAAACCTTCTGCTTGAATCGTGCGACTTAATTATGAAATCCTGTGAAGAAGTTACGTAATCTGTCACATAGGACTACTCAAGTTTATCCGTAGTGATTTACTGTGGTAGATTAATACCATATGTAAATAACACCGCTGAGATTAGGTAATGCATTATAATTGTGTAGCCAAATACCTCCCCAGACGCAATGTGATGGACGTCGGCGTTGAGTTACCCACTATTTATCAGCATCAAAAGCAACCAAATAGTCTGTTTTTTAATCAAACCGTCGGTCGCGTTAATGTTTTGACTGTTACAGTATAGCCACTTTACCGATATGACTACAAGTGTTTGCTATTGAAATGTCTATTTGTAGACTCTGTACACTTATTTTACTCAGTACAAAACAACACGTACTCACACAAACATACACGTACTCACACAAACATACACGTACTCACACAAACATACACGTACTCACACAAACATACACATTCTCACACAAACATACACGTTCTCACACAAACATGCACGTACTCAAACAAACATACACGTACTCACACACTACAGCGGTGTTCGAAATGAACGTAATGTGTCTAACGAAAATGTATAAAATGTATGTACCAACAAATAAACCGCAGTGAGATGCATCGTTGTCGTGTGTGTTGTGGTCGCTCCAGACAACAACAAACCACAAAAGAAAGAAAGAAGAGCAAGATTTAACGTGCCAAATCTGTTAAGATGCAGAAACGACGCTAGGTGAGAACAGCAGGCAATAGCCGCAGGCGGGGTGTCTACATTGAAGGCGAAACTGACAGTGGTGATCATGCTACCTTGTTATTTATCAAAATGGGTGCCATTAAAAGGAGGCAGTATGTTCAACGTTTTTCATTTATTAATTAATTTAATGTTATCAAGACTATGGTAACTATGTTGACGGTATACTGCCCGCCAAATTGTGGTTAGTATGCCTATAACAACGTTCGCAATTTGGAAGATACGACCCCGCAGCATGTTCAAATGGTAAACAAAACATCCAGTTTCTAAACAAGCTTTATTGGCATCCATATTGCTGAAGCAGACCGTGTTAATTGGAATACCCTGTGATGGTCAACGACTTCCCATTTGCCCACGATCAAAATATCTTGTGATGGTCAATGACTTCCATTTGCCCACGTTCAACACAGAAAACTTCCTGTTACAAATGACGACGCTGGCTAATTCCCGGTATACTGGTAGAGGAACAGATTGCCTCTCTTTAAAATATGTTATCCGTCACATATTGTTTTTTATTCAACATAGAAACATAATATACATGCCAAAATCACATCACATTATCGATGAAGAGATCCGTTTCCGTCAGTTGTATTGTGTGAGTGATTGTCATACAGTGGAAGCTCTCTCTCTCTTAAGGACTGGTACTGGGCCAAATTGACATGAAAAACGAGGCGACCATATTAGCTGGACTAATTTCCATTTTGCTACCGTTATGTCTAGTATTGAAACATATAACGGCGCTTTCAACGTGTAAGAAGCAACTAGGAATATACATTAACATACTCCAATAATTATGACACAAAATATTAGTGAATATTAAACATAGCGAGGCAATAGTTAGACCTTTATAAATTTAACTATAGTTTTATGTGACGTGAATATAATTAAACTTCCAAGCAATCGGCAACAAGCATCTACTGAAACAATAAAGATCATTGGATTATCGTGTTCTACTATTCATCTTCCTCAACACCAATATATAATCACAGAGAGCACGCCTGGAGACAACAAGTATCTGATGTTTGCCTCTTGGGCAAAGTATGGAATTGGTGAAGAATTTGCAATCGTCACTGAGCCATGACCACGGCGTGCAGCTCCACGTTCAAAACAAATTTGCCTGCTATTCTGTTTACGTACTCGCAGTAGACAGTACTTGGTAAAACAGAATACATATGAGAGAATTACAGTTGATGAAATATTATTCGTTTTTTTCTCATTTCTCTTGTTAGTTTCACAGCCAATCACCGACAGTGGGAAATCGTCATTCTTTTGTTCTTAATTTTTTTGTTATTTTTGGTTCTCTCTTGAACTTTCTAGGTGATATAATTACAGGCCTATTGTAGTTGTGGCGCTCAAGTTGATCTGGGTTGCAAATTGAAGACTTGTCGGTGTTCTCCCTGCTCAGAACCGATGTGTAACAAAGTATTTTTACTTCGTTACTTTATTTGAGTAGAAAAGTTTACTTTTCTTGAGTAACGAAGTACATTTTTAGAAGTACTTTTACTTGTAACGAAGTACAGTGTACAATTAAGATGTACTTTCCTGATTATAATGAAGTATCCATATTTTCTGTGTTGCCATTTTGGAACTTTTTAAAAAAAAATGATTGGTTCATCTGTGATTTGTAAAGTTTTACTTTTTGGCAAGAATGAGTTCTCAACTAACTAAAATATTCGCCAGCTCGAATGTAGTATTTTTTGTATAACAGTACAGCTAAGTAACGCGTTTGATTTATACACTGAATGATATTGTGTGGGTGATGGGGTCAACCATTTTATACAGTCACTTAGGAAAAGTACTTTTGTGTTTATTTCAAGTACAGTTGTTTACTTTGTACTTCTACTTCAAGTAAACAAATTCAAAAGTACTTTTATGTGACTAGCTTTTTTCCTAGTTACTTGTACTTTTACTCAAGTACAAAATAAATGTACTTCTACCAGCTCTGTCCCTGCTGCAGGATTACTAAACCCCAGCAATCGTAGCTCTAACGGGCATACAGCTACGCTCCAAATACCCTATTCCAGGGCCCAGAACCGACACACATCTACACGCTTTCTTGCCGCCAGTACGCAATTCAACTCTGGACCTCTTGCTGTACGAGTCGATGCCCCATCAGCTGCATCCGCACCTTCATCCCGTCTTCGTTGAAGGGATGGATGGGACACCACATGCGAGCATCAACCAGGGCATAGGTGATATTGTTTTTTAACCAGTTTATAACTGTTTTACATTATAATTGTTCTTTTCATATGACTTTTGATGTAACACCTAAAACAGTCGTCGAGACCAAGTGTCTGCTCAACACGCAACGCATACAATGCTACCGCGGAATTTACAATAACGAAAAGAAGAACGAAGAAAGAGATACGAGTGAGACATCGGGAACTTGAGACACGTTGTGTTGCAGTTTTAGTAGTTCAGTTGTAAAAACTGCACCTTACAAACTTGCGTTACGTTGGAATACAACCGATCTATGTTAATTTAGACAAATACTTAATCAAGCTACTGCTTACCAACTTTGACAAGGCGGACTGCATCAACCATACATTCTCTTCGCCATGGTGTGACATTTCTTCACTGAAAACGCCCCTGGTGCATCACAATGTGGATTTCATGTTGGTGAACTTATTTCACAAATAATGCTCGGTACCAGCAGCACTGGTACGCGTATATGTGACCAATATTGAATCTCCGCGGCAACGATACAAGCAGAACCTCGATTTCATTACGTAATGCGTACGATAATGACGCGTTATAATGATTAAATACGACAGACGTTGCTCGGGAATATGAAGAAACGTGAGTGGTGGGATGTCTACCGGGTGGTGTGACACACGATACACCATGGTCATCTTGGCGGTTGTCCTTCCGTGTTGTACGGAATTCCAGCTAAGGGTCTGGATCATTTCAGTGGGATTACTGGCGGTTGTGTATTGTTGGATGTTGGTCTTGGTGTGGAAGTCCCATGATGAGCTGACATACTCGATGACTGGCCTAATTAGTGTCTCGTACCACTGCGCCTTGACCTCTAATGGGCATCTACGGAAGTTCCTCTTTAGGAAGGCTGTTGTTTGCTTTCTATGTGATGCCATCGATATAGACAGTCCGGGTCAGGTTTCCAGTTATTGGGACCCCAAGGTATACTTTCCGTCTTTTATGAGGGTGAAGTTGCTACAATGGATGACGTAGTTAAAGGTAACTGGATTTTGCTTCTGTGCAATTCTAATCATTATCTCACACTTGCTTGGATCGAATGCCAGCTTCTAGTCTTTATCCCACTCTCGCCGTTTGTTGAACATAACCTGTTCATGGCTTTGTTCTTGAATGATAATGATAATCCTGTGCAGGATGATATCATCTGCGAAGAGACGGCAGGTGGAGACGGCAGGTGGAGACGACCTTCGGTGGCATGTCGTTAACGTAGAGACGAAAGAGAATGGATACTTGTCATCCGCTCCTCGTTCCGTTTCATCGGATGTTCCGTGTCCAGCAAAAAATTTCCCTCTTATTCGTAATAAAACAAATGTCTACGTTGCTTTTCCCACTAAACTGAGATGTAGAGCCCGACTGGTCACCGGCATCCAAACATATAATTACCTACATTTATTGCAATATGGGGATTTCCGCCCCATTTCCCGCCGAAAAGGCGAAGGAGTATCATAATAGGATAACTGTATTAAAATCCTACATGGCGGAACCGAGTTTCAGGACGGGTAAAGATGTAGATAAACAAAAGTCGAAATTAAACTCCGAATTGTGTAGGGATGGCGAGGAGCGCACTTTGTGTGTGCAATTTTCCAGTCGCGTCGGGCGGTCGCACCGAACTGCGTCGGCTCGTAGAGCTCGCTCGCCACCAAGGGGGGCATGGATCAGTACGTTATCAAAAATGGAAATAACATCATTGACGGAATCACGAAGGCGTAGTCGGTGGTGGTGTACTGGCTGTCATACTACAAAGGTTCTCTCATTGTCAGCCGGGGACGATTTAGCAGAATGGCCCCTGCAGCGAAACATTTTAAGACAACAAGATTGCCAATACGTATTCTTCTGGAAAGTGCTATTAAACTACACGTACACACGCACGCACACACACGCACATACACACACGCACACACACCTCATCTTCCCAGAATAAGCTAGTTGCAGTTCATAATCTAGACGTTTTGGTCTCATTCGACCGCTGGCAAAGTCCGCCAGTGGCAGCACTTTCTGGCAGGCGAAGACAGCACCCTGCCACCTGGCGAATAAGACTTAGTTAGGTGGAATCAAATGCCTTAATTTTTGGTGCAGCAACCGAAGTTTTAACGTATGTCATTCCCCTCACAATAGTGTGTGTGTGTGTGTTTGCGTGCGTGCGTGCGTGCGTACTTCTTGTGTGTTTGCGTGCGTGCGTGCGTGCGTGCGTGCGTGCGTGATCATTAATAGTGATCATTGTGGTTCGTTGGTTGAAAATTAAGTCAGTTTTGTAAATTATATACGAAAATGTTTGTGTGTGTGTATATGTGTGTTCGCCAGAGAAGAACGGTGCCACTGGACTACTTGAAGCGGTGAACAAAGCTCAAGACCTGACAGGATGTAAAGACACGAAGCTGGTTGGTGTCACCACTGGCGGCGAAGCGGCAAACACCGGCAGACAAGATGGATTATGGCGTATGCTTGCTGACCAAATGCAGAGAGGTTTGGCAACATTCTGGTGTGCTGCACACCGATCTGGCTTAGCCAATGAGTCGGTCGTCAGCACCGCACCTGAGTTGGGAATCTGGAAGTCCAATCTACTGGGACTCGTACGATTCTTCCGGACGCCGAGACGGATGAAGATGTTGTCAGCGCAGACCGGGAATGTCGAACAGTCCCACCGGCACCACGATGTCAGGTTTGCCCAGCACGAGCTGCAGCTGGTGGATGCTGTGCTAAACATCCTACCAGCTTGCATTATGGTGTGGGAACAGCTGCAGGCGACAGAAAGTACCAGCGACAGAAAGGAGAAGGCTGGAGCCAAAGCGTTCATGAGAATCTGAAACCACCAACAAACGTTGATGACCGCACTGATGGGCGACATCCTGGAGATATTTGAAACACTCCAGAAGAAGCTGCAAATGAGTGATTTGACCATCAGCGATCTTCTCTCTCACTGTGACTGGTGCGGCAATCAAGAAGTTGAACCTACTGAGGGATGGACCATTCCCGGGAAGAAGGGGGGAGAAAGTGAGTTGTCCAACCAATAACACAAAGGAGGACCTAACACAACGAAAGTGTAATCACCAGTTCGTTTGTATAAACCGCGATGGAGGAGCAGCCAGGGTGGAGGTCGTGCAAGCATCTTACGAATTCCTGTCTGAACGCATGCACACGGAGCAGGAGGACGTCATCAAAGACATGAAGGAGTGAGTGATGTCACGCAGTCTGAGATCATTCGTTGAGCATGGTGTGAGCGACGTTAGGTGCGTTTTCCCAGATGAGGCGTCTGACTTTGCGGACGGGACAGCGGAGCAGTGGGAAAACATGATGAATGTGCCATTCCTGCCTGGTGGCTGTGATCTCGGTTGTAAGTTGACTGTCAGACTGCGCCAACTTCTGCTAGTCACAATAGGTTCAGTTCAGAAGGTGTTGGCATCTCTGGCTTGTATGAGTCCACACTCTATGCAGACCGAAAGGATCGTGAGCCACCACAACCTCGTGGTCGATAATCACCGCACCAGTATGAATGAGCACACGAGAAACGCACGACTCATGGTAGCACTAAATAGTGTGGGCACCGCCTACTATGACCCTCGACCTGCTGTCGTCAGATTCTTGGAGAAGACAAGAAGATGCTAGGCTCCATACTGGGACATCTACGGACAGCGTGAAATCGTTAGGAAATTCACCATCGAAACGGAACTCGTCTAGTTAAATTGAGACAACTGTCAAACGAACTTGACCCAGGTTCGACACCGCCGCACAGGATTCGAACCCGCGTTCTCCCAGTCGAGAGTTCGGTACTCTTACTGCTGCGCCATTGCGCTCCACACGGTAGATACGTAACGTAGATATACGCATCCATTTATATTGTATGACGTTTGCGGGATGACACAATTTCGAACATTTATCACTTGACGGTGACTCTGTTAGATCGTCGCTCCACACCTACTCCGTCAACTGACTGCTCCATATCATATCTCGTTTTGACAGGGAGAAATGTTTCTTTCACACAATATATGATAAATACATATAAATGAAGCAGTTGCACGGTTGTTGTAACTTTATGACTTTCGCGGTATTGCAACAAAAATCGAATACATCACCATTTCATGGTGACCTTGTTTGACCTTATCTCCATTCGTACCATATCAGGTAACATGTAGCTCCACATCGTAACTAATTTTTTATGGGGAGATAATAAGCTTTCCAAAAAATATATTACTTGGCCATAGTGTACCTTAGTAAAGTAGATATGCGATCATGCAGTCTGCTCAACAAGTCACAAACAACATCGTGCGCGCTCGATCCCCTATCAACATGGCTGCTGAAAGAAGTCAGTGACAACTTAGAACCTTCGTTCCTGACACAACTCGTCAACTCATCTAGAGCATCTGGTGTTGTTCCATGCTGCCTGAAACATGCCAACGTCACCCTGTGCTTAAGAAGGCAAATCTTGATCAGGACAATATGGACAGTTAAAGACCAATATCAAACTTGCCTTTTGTGTCGTTGCTCGCTGTCTGATCGACCACATGACTGATAACAATCTTCTTGAACGATACCAATCACCCTACAAATCGCATAACTCCACGGAAACTGCGCTAGTTCTGGTACAAAATAACATCCTCGAGGCGCTAGACCGGCGGTATGGAGTAATCCTGGTTCTACTTGACATGTCGGCCGCCTTCGACACAGTTGACCATGAAATTCTGTTCAGCCGATTAGAACAACGCTTCGGAATGACTGGTTCCGTGCTGGCATGGATGCGATAATATCTAACCGTCGCAGTCAGTAAATATACCAGGTGGCGCTTCCAGCAAAACCAGCATCGCTTGTGGCATCCCTCAAGGATCGGTGCTGGGGCCTCTGTTGTTCTCTGCGTACACAGCACCTATCGGTGATAACATCAGAAGACACAACATGGGCTTCCACCTCTACGCGGACGATACCCAGCTATACATCAAATTCGAGATGTCCGAAACCAACAGAATGTTGTCTCTACACCGAATTGAGCAATGCATCAACGACATCCGCGTGTGGATGGTCAATAATCGAGTAAACATGAATGATAACAAAACGGTCGCACTTGTGCTAGCATCACGAAACAATCAAGCGAAACACAACATCACCGTGATCAAAATTGGCGACTGCGACATAACGCCAAGTCCTATTACCAGAAACATCGGCGTTGTATTCGATTCGGAAATGTCGATGGTCAGTCATGTAAAGCACACGTGCTGCGTAGCCTACTATCATTTGAGGAACATTGCGTCGATCCGATCGTGCCTAACACTGAAAGCCGCAGTCCGTCTTATGTACTCTCTTGTTATATCGAGAATTGACTATGCGAACTGTCTGCTATATGACATCCCCGACTGCCTAATCAACAAGCTGCAAAGAATACAAAATGCTGCTGGTCGGCTGGTGGTCTGCTGCCACAGATGGGACCATATCATACCGGTGCTCAAGAAACTGCACTGGCTTCCTGTGAAAGAACGCATTTATTACGCAATTCTGCTGCTGACGTTTCGTGCTCAACACGGACTGGCACCAACTTACATCACCGACCTACTCCACGAACAAAGAGCTACTCGAGAGTTGCGTTCAACTACAAACAATGACTTGTACGTGCCACTATCTCGCAGCCGATACGGCGACAGAACTTTCTCGGTATCTGCTCAACGACTGTAGAATTCACTTCCAAACGAGATGAAGACAACCTGTTGCCTTGTGACTTTCAAAAGACTCTTGAAAACCCATCTTTTCTGGGTTGCCTACACAACATAGGCGCCACCAGTCAGTTTATTTATTGTTTTAATTATTTATTATCTTGTACATGTTTTAAACTAATTTTATACAATCTTTACTGATTTATTATCAATATACCTTTAATTTAATTTTAACGACCATCTTTAGCTGTAACTTAATTATTATTTTATAATTTGTGTATATATTGTCATTTATTTTAATTAATTTAATATTATTAATTTTACGTAACTTATTAACGCTCTGCATATATAAATAAATTAATATATATATACATATATAGATAATGATGTATTATAAGCGCCTCCGAATGTATTTATCTAGATTTATGGCGCTATATAAGTGTTCTTCTTCTTCTTATCATTATTAAGACGATTGCGGAAGCGCACAATTTCGAAAATTTATCATTTGACGGTGACCTTGTTTGACAGTGCTGCACCACTTGGCGGCACTACGACAGGACTTGTTGGGACGTGGAGATGTAGAGCTTTCAAATTATATAACATTTTAAACTCCTAAAATAAAGCTCTTTTTGTGGATTTGCCGTTCGCCTATACAACATAAATTAATTTGACAAAACTCATTCACAACTACATTTTACATTATTCTAAAAATCATCTGACATAAATGTAATACAATACAGTTGTTAGGAAACGATCTGAATAAGATATGTAAATCAATTCTTTTCTGTACCAGGCTGTCCATTGTTGACTTGTTTGAACACTTCTTAATTTAAAAAACCGTCCTCCGTCAACATGATTGTCCAACTCTCTTGATCGTTATCTTTTTTTCTATCTTGAAAAAGTAATAGTACTACTGTTTCCTAGTAGTAATAGCCACACAAGTAGTTGTCATTACACCAGCACGCACGTACATGCTGCAGTATTTATAAATATCCAACATTATCTCAGAATGTCCAACCGTCCCGAATTGGTCGGGACAGTGACCCAGTGGCGTAGGCAGGATTTTGCATTGGAGGGGACCATCCGGCATCCAAGCAAGCAATGAGCAATTATATATATATATATATATATATGTGTGTATATATATATATATACATATAATATATATATATATATATATACACATAGATAATATTTACACACACACACACACACACACACACACACACACACACACACACACACACACACACACACACACACACACACACACACACACACACACACACACACACACACACACACACACACACACACACACACATATGTAGTGTACAATAAACTAGAGTGTCCAATATTCGTGCATCGCAAGATTCCGTCACAATGCTGCATTGTGTTGGTTACTCAAACCCAACTCTTTTAAACCGAATGAAGAGGGGGCGCGCGATAGTGTAGTAGTTAGCACATCCGCCTGACATGCCGGCGCCCCGAGTTCAATATCCGAACCGGGCAAGTATGGTATATTTGGTGTAAAAACCTGGCTCTCAACATTGGGGACTGTGTATCCATCGTGACTCGGAGATCACGTTAATGTCGGTCCCGTCTCAATTTGGGACGTAAAAGAACCACTGAGGACGACAAGCATCCTGACAGTGACCACCCTCAGTGCCAACATAGAAAAGTCGGCTTGGCGATAATGTACTAAAAAAGGCTGACTAGTTGAGACCTCATAAGATCATAACATTGTAACCACAAAAATATACAGATTAGTCAGTTAATAGAACGTTGCTCCGAGTGCTGGAAACAACTAGAAGAACTAGAAAAGACATGACAACCAAGTTTACTGACCGGTGTAGCTGCCAGTTCAACAAAAACTTTCATAGAAGTCATCAAACTAAGAGAAGAACCACACAATGCCAGAGAGACACGAACCCATAAAGCCCCTACACAATATCCACCTAAAGCCGCCATATTTCCCATGCTACAACTCCCAGACAAGCAACATGACAAATACCAATACTTAGACACTTACTCCGATGAAACAAGAAACATTCGTACCTTAACATGGATGATGAGGCGCTGGCATTCAACCAACTTCACAACAAATCCGTACCGCGGAGGTGGCGTCGAGCGAGCTTCATAACAAATGCCCGTGTCATGTGCAGCCTACCGTTGTCGCTTACAAAACTAACTTAATAAATTCATGATACGAAGCTCCGTGGAAAATCGACTAGATAAATTGCTTTGGCCGCAACGTGCAACTTGATCTTAGTCCAGTAACTAATCATCTTGCCGGGCAACCATCATTTTGCATCCTTGTGTTGATATATTAATAAAAATTATACATTAGCCATCAAGCACATTATGAATGATGAAATTGTCGCTGCCCTGTCACCTCTTGGGCTACAGCCTGCTGGATGATTATTGCTTACGGCAGAAGCGGTGGATTCCTCCATTTTAGGTAACTTAATCCCATTTGAATGTTAACAAATTTCTTTGCCAAAGGGTAGGACTGGGAAGTCCTACACAGGCACCCCTATAACCTATGTACCTTGTCACTCTATGAATCAGGTAACTAGTTACAGGTCCTGAGTCCACTATCCTCCTAATTTTCCGGGATTGGGGGGGCCATGTCCCCCTTGGCCCTTCCCCCTATGGCTACGCCAGTGGGACAATCCCGATTTTGTGCCCTGGATTCCGAATATCGGCCTTTCCATGGTCGGGACCCGCAATGTCCCGATTTTCGTGCAAAAACGGACGAAACTCGATTAATTGCGCAAAAAACACTGAAAATATGCGAAAACATCGATTTCTGCAGCGCTGAGAAACATTTTACGTCACGAGCCATCCGGAAGCAGAGACGCGAGGACGTGTGAAATCCATGAATGACCAGCTCTGCCATGAAGTCAACCTTGATAAATTATGCTCTTCCTCAACTTTCTGCTCCCCACAGTGAATGCATTCAACGTGGCATTCCAGGCCACGAACACTACGACCATATATTTGCTTCACCCGGAGATGAAGAAGTTGACGAAACGGATGCTTCGATTCTTCGTCATTGCTGACCGAATCAACGGGGCTGACATCACGGCTACCGAGTACGATGACATCGACAATCAGCTAATGGATGCCGATCTGGATGTTGGCGAGGCTACTCGTACACTGGCTGCGGAGATGTTAGACGATGGGATGGAGCACCTGGTCTGGGCATTCTTTGAACATGTTCGTCAGTTCTACTGCATGTGTGAGAAAAAAATTGATCAAGAAATTCCCATTCCAATCGACTCTCCTGTCTAACCTTCGGGTTCTGAACCCCGTGGAACGGCTGTTCAACCAGGATTTGCCCAATGTTGTCGTCCGGCTGACAAAGCAACTCCCTCAGTTTCAACTGGCGGACAAGTTGGACCAGCTGAGGACATAAGAGGTTGACTTCCAAATGGCTGCTGGCGAAGACTTCCCGCAAGACAATGCTGTCGATGATTTATGGGCCAAGGTCCACGAAATTAGAGGCATTGGCTCAAGCCATCCAACGTACGCTACACTACTGGTATACACATTCGTGCCCTTCTTGCACTTCCAGCTAGCAATGCTGACAGTGAACGTTCTCCATGGTTCGCATGATAGACTCGGATGAACGTAGCCACCTTGAGCGTAGCACCGTTGCAACTCTTCTCCCACCGAAGGTTAATGTTGATGATGACTGCCTCGCTGTTAAACCCTCTCCCAGAATGCTGAGGCTTAACAAGTCAGCTGTACGGCAATATAATGAGGACCATGGCAGATACGATAAGCGAGCTGAGGTACAAGATGAACTTGAAGCATGATAAGAACATGTCTAATGATCGTGAACAATTTTGCATTTCAATGATTTGCTTATTTTATCTTCATACTTGCAAGTATTTGCATCCATAAGACTAGGTCATATGGCTCAAGTGATATACTCGATCACAGTAATGTTTCATTTCCTGCTGTGGTTCTTGAACTTTACCGCTGTACATACATGATGTATATAATGGAATGATAACTGTGGCTGTTTGCGCCGTGCTGTGTTATTGTCTTGCTGTTGATGCTGGCTGCACTGACCTATTGCATCACTGTCAATTGCTGTACATAACTTTTGTAGATAATGGCATAACAACTTCAATATAACGCCTTCATCACAAACATATTGCAGGCTGCATGTATGCACCGTGCTGTGTGACTGTCTCGCTGATCATGCTGGCTGCGCTGGCTTATTGCATCAATATTAATTCAATAAAACACAATGATTGGTGGGGGACAGTAGCGATGTGTGTGAGTGTAATGACTCGGTAGGGGGAGGGCAGCCATTTTGTCCCGACTTGTACCTGGTCAGAGGTTGGACAGTCTGTTATCTATACTTGTTCAATATCTTCCGTATGTCACATGACACCTCAAAGATGGAGCCAATCTGAATCTTGCTTTTTCAATAGCAAATCAGTGACAGTGATGGCAAACGAATGGCAACCATTGTTGGGTAAATCTTGTTTTTCCTTGGCCAATCACGTTTTATCAAGGCAAGCCAGTTAAACCAAAGACGCATTAAGGATTATATTAATCCAATGACAGCTCAATGAATGTTGCTATCTCGGGGGTTGTGCAGTTTTGTTGCGATATAACGGGTAAGTCATTATAGTCGGTTCAACGGCTTCATCTATTTCTACGGCTTTGTGGACATTGTGGTTAGTAACCTTCGGTTGGTACAATTTTTCGGGTCGTTTTTGATGCATACTAAATAATGAATAGCAACCACAGTTCATATATCGACGGAGTAACTTATCATTAGTAACACATAAGTTTGCCTGAGGTGAATGTTGCGTCACGTTGACGCAACTGACGCCTCATTGACGTATTTGCCCGACCGCCAAGCCCACGTCAAGCCTCAAGGCAGGCGAAGCACCGCTGGTGACGTCAGTTTGTGCACAATAATCGAAAGTAGTTGATAAAACTTGCCCAGTCATTTTAACCTCAGCTGCCCAATACTCTGTCCAGTTCAGAAAAAAATATGTTATTTGCTACCACCTGAATGAAGTTTATACTTCTTTTGTAGTTTTGCTTCTCACACTGTCACAGACACAGTCACATGTGATATAATTAATTATATGTAGTGTCGTGACATACTGAGACCGAGTGATTCTGATACACCGATACTGATGCTAGACTACTAGTACTAGTAGTTTATTGTGTGTTTTAAAAAAATATGTTGGTTTGTATGGTTAGTAAAACGCTTGCTAAGCCTAAGATATAATGTTATATATATTTTCCAAGGATGTTCTGGCTGGAGGGTGCAATGATTGCATATGACCCCCACCTCTGCTGAATTCTGCATGAGTCGAGGAAAAAAATTCTACTTGAGGCCTCGGGGGTGTGCAGTTGAAGATGTCAAGGGGTTGTACATTTGGGGGTTTTCGGGGAACCTCAAAGGGGTGCTGTTGGAGATTTTTTGAAGCCTACAATTGCAGACGTATTGTAAAAAAATACCTCCTAAAATCAGCCATGATATTGTTAGTGTAGTAGTTTTGTGAAGGTAGGATTAGTAAAGTTCTATGAACTTATGTCTTGTAGATAACATAGTTTATGACTCCGTATCTAATGTGTGCCTATCCATCCCCTCATTTCAATATGACGGGTCCCCCAATCATACCTACAGATAGGTTCATACACAGTTACACTAACTTGTAGATATCCAATGGCCTGCATAGATCCTGCTTTAATAGTTTAACTAGAACATATTTATGACTGCTCTTTCTCCCTGTGCTATACTGAGTAACTCATGAATGTGACTGTAGAGAGCGCCATGAGCCATGCAGATGACGTGGACTGTCGTGGGCCTGAGTGTCGATGCCGTCGTAGTTTTCCTCTTCTACAAACTCTACAAGAACAGTGCAAAGGCTGCACAGATTGTCGAGGTCAGTTACCCAGCATGCCATGCAAACAAACTTGTAAACACGGCATGTTTTTGTGCTCGATGATACAGTGGTTACGGTAATTTTAAAATGTTACCAGAATGCTACTTTCTTCTAGAATATGTGTATGGTTGTGTGGAATACATGTGCCATTGTGAGAAATCTTGTAAATCTGACTGATTTACCTTTAGTTAGTTGAAATTGTGCCATGTAGCTATTTTGTAGAAATACCATTTTGATATGTTTACTCACCTGTAGGGTAAATTCAGTTGTTAAAATAGCATAAATGCCTGTTTCAGGTGCGTAATGAGATTGCTTCATTTATTTATTGCATGCTGAAAAACCAGTAAGAATAATATACGTGGTGCACCAGGTTATGTATTACTAGATCAGAAAGTGAAGTTAGATATCATGACAATTTTATATGTATTTTTGGTACAGTTCAACTTTGTAAAATTGCAGTTACTACGCCTTGTCAGCTGCAGGCAATTAGGGTGGTTTAGATGGCACTTCCTGTTACAGTTAGGGTTAAAGGGAAACAAAAGGCATCTTGTTGAGCCTGTGCATCAAAGAGTCAATAAAAACTAATCATTTGCAACTATAATCAAGAATATTATGCGAGCAGTTCACTAGAATGACTTTGTTGAAGACACATAATTTAAATTGCACTGACAGCGTCACTGTGATAGAATGCCTGACATCACCAATGCCTACTCTGCCCAATTCGCCAGTCACCAAACTGAGAACATTATGCTAGCTTGCATCACCGAATTTGTAATTATATAAAATGTTATGTTATGATGCACTGTAAATGGCATTACAACAGCTGTTACGAGAGTAACTCTGAATTGAAAGGAACACAAGAAACCAACATACGAGCTGGCATATGACTCTGAATTGAAAGGAACACAAGAAACCAACATACGAGTTGGCATATAACTCTGAATTGAAAGGAACACAAGAAACCAACATACGAGCTGGCATATAACTCTGAATTGAAAGGAACACAAGAAACCAACATACGAGTTGGCATATAACTCTGAATTGAAAGGAACACAAGAAACCAACATATGAGCTGGCATATAACTCTGAATTGAAAGGAACACAAGAAACCAACATATGAGCTGACATATAACTCTGAATTGAAAGGAACACAAGAAACCAACATACGAGTTGGCATATAACTCTGAATTGAAAGGAACACAAGAAACCAACATACGAGCTGGCATATAACTCTGAATTGAAAGGACACAAGAAACCAACATATGAGCTGGCATATAACTCTGAATTGAAAGGAACACAAGAAACCAACATACGAGTTGGCATATAACTCTGAATTGAAAGGAACACAAGAAACCAACATACGAGCTGGCATATAACTCTGAATTGAAAGGAACACAAGAAACCAACATACGAGTTGGCATATAACTCTGAATTGAAAGGAACACAAGAAACCAACATATGAGCTGGCATATAACTCTGAATTGAAAGGAACACAAGAAACCAACATATGAGCTGGCATATAACTCTGAATTGAAAGGACACAAGAAACCAACATATGAGCTGACATATAACTCTGAATTGAAAGGAACACAAGAAACCAACATATGAGCTGGCATATAACTCTGAATTGAAAGGAACACAAGAAACCAACATACGAGTTGGCATATAACTCTGAATTGAAAGGAACACAAGAAACCAACATACGAGCTGGCATATAACTCTGAATTGAAAGGAACACAAGAAACCAACATACGAGCTGGCATATAGCTCTGAATTGAAAGGAACACAAGAAACCAACATATGAGCTGGCATATAACTCTGAATTGAAAAAGAACACAAGAAACCAACATATGAGCTGACATATAACTCTGAATTGAAAGGAACACAAGAAACCAACATATGAGCTGGCATATAACTCTGAATTGAAAGGACACAAGAAACCAACATATGAGCTGACATATAACTCTGAATTGAAAGAACACAAAAACCAACATATGAGCTGACATATTAATATACATGTTGACGAAACAGGGACATTACTGTGTAGTTACAGAATAGTAGTTGCGATACTTGATTACTTGTATGTGTTGCCACAGGACACTGATGTGTACGACGTGGGGTCTAAGCTGCTGGAGGCAGTGCGGTCAGCCGATGACCTGTGCCTTCCCTACGTGGGGGTGACAGGACGTGTCGAGGCGGTCGGCAAGCCACTGCGCAGTCAGTTCACTGATGACCTCGGGGTCATTCAACACATTCTGCTGGTTGAACACAAGTCCGAGCGCAAACAGGGCTTCTGGTGAGTACGAGTGGCGCCATCTTTATGAAAAACCGAAATCAGTGTCGACACTTTTTTAAATAGAAAATAAACCAGTTTGTTGACATTTTAATGAAATAAGAACAGTTGACTTTCAACTAAGGCTTCCCTACTGGGATCATTTGAAGATGAAAATAAATTGTAACTCTACACCCACACATGCATGCACACGCACGCATGCATTCATGTGCTTTAATCTGTGACGATCAGAGTCAGCCACCAGAATCTAAGTAGATTAGCATTTTGATGGTGAATAGTAAACACATTACAATCGTCTAACTGATTTATGATTTGGCATATGTAAACCTGCTGCAAAACATCCTCTACGGCAAACTCTGGGGTCAGCGATTCCAAGAATATATAATCGAGCTAGCATATCATATGAGTGTTTATTACATGTTTCTCCAACAAAGTTTGCATCTCGGGTGACAAACTTCCAGGGTTTATCTGCAGCCCCAGGAAAGAACTGTAACAGCTGTTTTTTTAAACTCATCCCACATATACCCCTTGGCACTATTATAATTATTACGACTTCAAAGTTATGTACACTGCGCCTGACTGACTAGTGGATGGTTTACGTAGCTTGGAACTTTGTTTGGTATAAATACTTAATGAAACTGTTGCCTGCATAAGCCCACCGCAGCGAAGTGGGTGTTAAGTCTGACACACCGCAGCCACCTGAGTGTTAAGTCTGACCCATCGCAGCGAACTGGATGTTAAGTCTGACCCACCGCAGCGACCTGGGTGTTAAGTCTGACCCACCGCAGCGACCTGAGTGTGAAGTCTGACCCACCACAGCGACTTGGGTGTCAAGTCTGACCCACCGCAGCGACCCAGGTGTTAAGTTGCACAGGTTTATTCTGGACATGAGCCAAAAATTGCAGTCTAAATGACTTAAACTGCAATTTTTTTATAAAAAAACGTGATGTTCAGTTTCGTGATTTTAGCTGAAATACATACTTATAATCTCAACTTTCAATATCTTATAATCTCACCTTTCAATATCTTATAATCCCACCTTTCAATATCTTATAATCTCATCTTTCAATATCTTATAATCTCACCTTTCAATATCTTATAATCTCACCTTTCAATATCTTATAATCTCAT
Organism: Paraescarpia echinospica; assembly: GCA_020002185.1. Lineage (NCBI taxonomy): Eukaryota > Metazoa > Annelida > Polychaeta > Sabellida > Siboglinidae > Paraescarpia > Paraescarpia echinospica. The sequence continues at coordinate 1,244,048 of CM034539.1, forward strand.
CTTTCAATATTTTATAATCCCACCTTTCAATATCTTATAATCTCATATTTCAGTATCTTATAATATCAACTTTCAATATCTTATAACTCACCTTTCAATATCTTATAATCTCACCTTTCAATATCTTATAATCTCAACTTTCAATATTTTATAAATCTCAACTTTCAATATCTTATAATCTCACCTTTCAATATCTTATAATCTCACCTTTCAATATCTTATAACGTCACCTTTCAGTATCTTATAACCTCACCTTTCATTATATTATAACCTCACCTTTCAGTATCTTATAATCTCACCTTTCAATATCTTATAATCTCACCTTTCAATATCTTATAATCTCACCTTTCAATATCTTATAATCTCACCTTTCAATATCTTATAACCTCACATTTCAATAGCTTTTAATCTCACCTTTCAATATCTTATAATCTTATCTTTCAATATCTTATAATCTTATCTTTCAATATCTTATAATCTCATCTTTCAATATCTTATAATCTCACCTTTCAATATCTTATAACCTCACTTTTCAATATCTTATAATCTCACCTTTCAATATCTTATAACCTCACTTTTCAATATCTTATAATCTCATCTTTCAATATCCAGTTTATTTTCATTGACAGGCAATTCCAAACTAATGAACTACTAACATTTCAAAAAATTAGGTATCATTTTAAAGCTCGTCATCACTGGAATAGAAAAAGGTACAAAACTAAACTTTACGGCTTAGAACCCACTATGCTGTGGCCGGTGACATGTGTATAGTGTCCACTAACATATAATATCAAACCTGGACTTGGATGCTTGTTTTCTGACGTAATCAATAAGAAAACACCCTCGAGTCGCTTATAAACTACGCAGTTATCCCGCCAAGACGAGGGTTATTTTTGTTAGTATATTTAACGCACCAAAGTGTTTGTCTTTCCACAGGACGAACGTGAAGAATGTCATCAAGGACCGCTTTAATACGACTGCCTTCCGCCTGGTGGCGCCACATGGTGACTTCAGCGTGGACGTGGAAGATCCACTGTCGGCGGAGTTGATCGAGGACACACTCACTGTCACCCACGACCATTTTGAGGCGAATGCCGCAGGCGCACTCAGTCGCGGCATTGACCGCATCTTTGGTGAGGTATCCAAGGGCTTCCAGGAGACGGAGAAGATGCTGAGAATTGATGAACGGATGCTGGCATTTGGCACCCTCACCCTGCAGGGGGGTAGGATGAAGCTATGCGCCCCAGGTGACGCGAGAGACTACATCCTGACGACTCATGACAAGGCGGAGATCGTTCAACTGATGAGGTCAAAAGCCCGTACGATGAAGATCATCGCGTGGTTGTGCGGGACGATCGGAGCCGGGATTGTCGTGTACATGCTGTATAAGTATTACGTCAGACACAAGGAACAGCGAGATATGGATGCGTTGTACGCGGAGGTGGTGCGACAACGCCAGCAGGTGGCAGCACAGAGCATGGACAGGGAATCAAACGGAGATGAGGACCAGTCGCAGAACTGTGTCATATGTTTGATGAACCCACGCGAGATTGTCATCCTCAACTGTGGACATATATGTCTGTGTGCTGACTGCGCCCAGGCCCTGCCCACGCCACGGCGGTGTCCGATATGTCGTGCAAGCATTGAACGTCTTGTGCTGACATACAGGCCATGAATCGCCCATCCCATAATGTTCACCATATTTTTAAAGCCCAATACCCGATTGTTTTTATTATAACATCATGTTGTATCAAGGTTGAGCCAGACGTCTGAGGTCCTGCTGGGTCTTTACATTGTATGTACTTAAATTCCACTGTTGTTATATAATCTGAGTGCTACATGTTTAATTTGAATATTGGTGGGTGAATAGTCTGTTTGTTGCATGTCGAGAGAACATAATTTCATTGGGTATTATTGATATGCTGATATTATAATTCTATGATTCCCTAACCACAATTGGCTTTGTTCAGAGATATTAACGCTCAGGACTCCTGAGGGAATTAATATCCTGAGTCAGGTGTGTAGCTAAGCATCAGTAGGTTTGGAAGCCAGGACCAGAGTCAAGTCTTAAATACATCTACTTAGACTTTAGTTTTAGAAATGACAAGTCCTTGTACTTTGTCAGTTGTACTTGCCAAAATGTCAAGTACATTTCACAAGTGTTACTGGAGTATTTAGAGCACAAAACAATATTTCTCTACAGTTTTGTCTGTGATGCACAACATTGGATGCTCATCCTGATTATATCTACAATTAATATAAGATATTTACCAAAATAGTCAATAAATGGCACTTGTATGATTTGTAATTATTGATCAAAACGATTGAATTGGACTTGTATCTGACCTACAGTACCAGGAAATGTATTTGATAAGTATATGCATTGAAGTACTTATACTTGACTTAATTGGTGTCAGACAACATTAAATTTTACGTAGGTGGCCATTATAATGTTTCCTTCATTTCCTGCAGAGTTTCTCTAACAATCTTGAAAAATTCACAGCATGTTTAACCTCCATTAACACAAATGCTGTGGGAAATACATGCAATTTTCATACCTCTTTTTTTCTGAAAAATCCATCCAAACCTGATACTCGTCAATTTCACCCCAATCTGGTGATGGATTTTGAAATACTGGTGCGTTCTTCAAAATAGCCACTGCGAATACGCGAGCGACTAGCGTATGTTTATTGCTACCTCGTGAAAGATCTAATGCAGTAGTACATTCAGTATTCATTGGATCAACGTGTCCCATGTCAAAGTGCTCAAGAAAAATTCACACATCACATCAAAACGCTATTTTCAAGGGCACCCTTTAACTCGGTAATGGCGAACGAATCCTTAATGTCGTCTTAGTGCCATTTACGTGTACGTCGAATTGAACTTGATGAGATGTCCTTTACCCCAGCACTGTGGCAAACACGAGTCTAGAAGATGGTCGGACGCTCCTCTCAGGTTTGTATTACAAATCTGGCCTTGATTCTGGGTTGTCGACTGCTGTTTGCTAACGTACTGTAGCAAAGTCAATAATAATAAAAATAACCATGTTTTTAGGTTCTTTAAAATATTTTTGGGAGTCGAGCTGTTACAATACTGTAGATGTAGTTTATGCTAGATATAACATGATTTTGTGATAAAACACGATCAGACTTGAAACCTTGTACAGACAGAAAATAACGAATATATTGATATATGTGTATCGTACCAAGTTGGACTGTGGTCACATCACTGTATGCAACTCGCATTGGTTGGGGTGATACCCAGTTAGGGCAAGATTATCCTTACATGGACAGTCATCTTCACTGTTTCATGTCTCACTGGTCATTGGCACATTTCTAGTTGCCATTTTAGATTATTTATGCCGAGTCTGCTAAAGGTGGTGCTGCGATGTCCACAGCCCTCAATCCATACATTTTATGATTAAATTTCTTGAAGTGATATTTTGTGTCGGCTTTGATACGGCTGAATGTTTTTTAACATGGTTTGAAGTACTACCAATAGGTTGGTGGAATGGAGTGGGGGGTGGAAGGCAGGTCCTAAATGTTTGTGGAATGGAGTGGGGGGGTGGAAGGCAGGTCCTAAATGTTTGTGGAATGGAGTGGGGGGTGGAAGGCAGGTCCTAATTGTTTGTGGAATGGAGTGGGGGTGGAAGGCAGGTCCCAAATGTTGGTGGAATGGAGTGGGGGTGGAAGGTAGGTCCTAAATGTTTATGGAATGGGGAGTGTAAGGCAGGTCCTAAATGTTGGTGGAATGGAGTGGGGGTGGAATGTAGGTCCTAAATGTTTGTGGAATGGAGTGGGGGGTGGAAGGTAGGTCCTAAATGTTTGTGGAATGGAGTGGGGGAGTGGAAGGCAGGTCCTAAATGTTGGTGGAATGGAGTGGGAGGTGGAAAGTAGTTCCTAAATGTTTGTGGAATTGAGTGGGGAGTGTAAGGCAGGTCCTAAATGTTTGTGGAATGGAGTGGGGGTGGAAGGTAGGTCCGAAATGTTTGTGGAATGGAGTGGGGGTGGAAGGTAGGTCCTAAATGTTTGTGGAATGGGGGGTGGAAGGCAGGTCCTAAATGTTTGTGGAATGGAGTGGGGGTGGAAGGCAGGTCCTAAATGTTTGTGGAATGGAGTGGGGGTGGAAGGCAGGTCCTAAATGTTGGTGGAATGGAGTGGGGGTGGAAGGTAGTTCCTAAATGTTGGTGGAAAGTTGGCCTAAAATGGGCGAGTTTGATGATTGAATCTCAAAAACGGTGTGAGATACGTGGGTATTTGCCCCTCTTAACAGATGGAAGGTTGAGACCCCTACCTTACCCTTGTCACAACTATAAGGTATCATCATAATTATTTTTTAACAAAATGTTTAATGAAAAAACTTAACCTCGCGTGCATATTTAGCTACCCACTGAATTGAAATGAGTTAAGAATTGGAACATGATTATTCTTGTATGTCACAGCTAATCAATTTACAGTTGTCATAATACAACGATCTGATGTAGTAATGTTGTTAAATTATATACCAATAAAATGTCATGAACTAGTTGATGTTTGAAAATATATAATTTGTTGCCTGGGAAATTGGGGGTCCAGGGGTTGACAAATGAAAACAAAATGATAATTTTATGTTCGATATTTTGGATGTACTGACCAGTGGTGTGTCTAGGGTCTCAGAGGGTGACTTAGCTTAATTCCTATATATATATGTGTGGTGTATCGCTGTTTAGCCTAATATTGCAATTGAACGCTATGCAGTTTAGCTTAAATTGCCCGTGCTAACGGAAGTGAAAACCCCGTTGGGTTTGTTGTGAAATAAAATGGAACCGATCAACATCGCGTTTTCAATTCTAGCCTAGTCTACTACAATACTCAGTACCACGATACATTTCAATTGGCGACGAGAAATTCGAACTACGCATCCACGGCTACGATGGATCAAGAAGGTCTGCCAGCGTTTGCAGCGGAATCAGCAGACTCTGCAGCGTCGAGATGGGAGCGTTGGCTGAAACGCTTCACGAACTATGCAGTCGCGAAGGACATTACTGACGAGCGACGAATGAAGGCTATACTCTTACACTACGTGGGTGACGAAGTGTTTGAACTGGCAGAATCACTAGGCATTGTGGATGATACGTCTCTGAAGAACACTAAACGCATACTACGGCCTATTTCGCTCCGCAAAGAAATATCGAGTACGAGGTTTACGTGTTCCGCCACTGCCAGGCGGCGCAACTAGGCAGCGAGAGTCTGGATAAGTTCCACGCACGACTAAGGCAACTCGCTAAAAACTGTAACTTCAACGACCTAGACAGGGAAGTTCGCTCACAAATTATTCAACGCTGTCAACTCGGCAAAGTCCGCGATAAGGGACTGAGTGACGCACACATCACATTGTCTGAACTGTTGAAATTTGGGCGTACGCTAGAAGCTACGAATGCTCAGGGCCAGGCTATGGCTAACAACCACGCATCGATGACAGGCAATAGCGCTCTGGCAATGTCACCGATCGCTCGATTGTCAACAAGTTGTCAGTCACAAAATCGGCTACGCAATTGCGAGGTGCTTCCACCTGGCGGAGTCGATCACACCAGCAGGCGAAACCAAACGCAGCTGCTGCTACCTGGAGGACGACTTCCCATCAACGAAATCGGAAGTCGCCGAACGACTGTGCTGACAACTGGCGAGCAAGTTCACACCATAGTCTCTGCAATGGCTGTGGGGCGGCGCCACATGTTAAACGTCAACTCCAGTGCCCGGCATGGGGCCAACGCTGTCATCTGTGTCAGCGTGAAAATCACTTCGCGAATGTTTGTCGCTCGAAGTCGCAAGCTCAACACGTCACTGCGATCGAACCTGAACTGTCAACGGCGATACAGCATGTATCGTGCGACCGCGACGACATTCTCGATTTGAACACTTTGCAAACAAAGAATGTGAACGTGAGGGCCTGGCCGTCGTGTTTGGCGTAACCAAGTTCCACCGCTACGTCTACGGCCGGAACTTTGAGATACAAACAGATCACAGGCCACTACTAGGTCTGCTGGGGAACATAAGCTGATTTCTCCACTCTCCAGCGCGCGCATACAACGCTGGGCGTTGACGCTGTCGAACTATCAGTATACGCTACGCTACAAACCTGGTGTTCAGAACGGCAATGCAGATGGTCTAAGCAGACTACCTTTGCCTACTGAGCCATCGTCCATCCCTGTACCGGCTGAAGTGGTACTCTCGTTGTCGATCGTCGACGACACACCGATCACCGCTGCTAAGATCGCGCAGTGGACCTCGCGCGACCCTATCCTGTCTGCAGTGGCGGGGTACGTGCGGCAGGGATGGCCGTCAAACACTGATGACGTCGAGGACGCATACTACAGATGGCGTAACGAACTAACCATACAGCAGGGCTGTCTGCTGTGGGGTTCGCGCGTAATCATACCTACGGCAAGGCGCGAACGCATACTAGAGGAACTACACGAGTGCCATCCGGGCATAGTGCGTATGAAATCACTGGCTCGCAGCTATGTCTGGTGGCCAGGACTGGACGCCGAAATCGAGAACAAAGTACGCAGTTGCGGAACATGCCAGGAACACAGTAAGCTGCCGGCGAAAGCAGTCTTACATCCGTGGGAATGGCCTGGCAAGGCCTGGTACAGACTGCACATCGACTACGCGGGACCTTTCGAGGGCAAAATGATTCTCGTGATCGTAGACGCACACTCAAAGTATATCGACGCGCACGTCATGTCGTCTGCAACGTCTACGGCGACAATACGCAGTCTACGTCAAACGTTCGCCACGCATGGTCTCTCGTGCACTATAGTCTCCGACAATGGCACCGCTTTTACGAGCCAGGAGTTCCGAGCGTACTGTCGTAGCAACGGCATTAAACACATCTGCAGTGCGCCGTTTCACCCAGCGACCAACGGCCTCGCTGAGAGGGCGGTGCAGACCGTCATCAAACAGGGCTTGAGGAAGACCAGCGGTCCAGACCTCGAGACACGACTCTACAACTATCTGGCGCGCTACCGAGTGACGCCGCAATCCACAACGGGCGAGTCGCCGGCTCAGATGCTCAACTCAAAGTTGCCGCGCATAAAACTCGACCTGTTACTACCGCAGCGAGAAAACCGAGTGCTTGGTCACCAGGAACAGGCACGTGACTACCGCACGTCCACGGATACGTCAGAAACTGCATTCTACGCAGGCGACGCGGTTTGAGCAATGAACTTCGCTGGCAAACCGAAGTGGCTGCCTGGAGTTCTCGTTGATCGCACCGGACCGGTCTCGTTCATCGTCAGCATGACGGACGGACGCATCTGGAGACGCCACGCCGACCATCTACGCACGCGTCTCCCCGATGAGAACGTCAACGAGACGTTCCCGCCACCCGATCCGAGCGCTGTGAGCGTTGTTCCGCCGACAGCGCCACCCATCGACGTTCCCCTGTCCGAACCCGAGAGTGGACAACCGCCGTCGACCCCAATCGTCTCCAAACCCCAATCGTCGTCTCTAATCATCTCCACTCCACAATCGTCGTCTCCAATCTCCAATCCCCGACGATCTGCTAGAGTGATTAAGCCGCCGATCAGGCTTGATCTATAATTAGGGTGTACGCCGTGCGCTGCCCGCCTATGTCATAAGTGTTCTTCATAATTGGAGGAATGTGGTGTATCGCTGTTTAGCCTAATATTGCAATTGAACGCTATGCAGTTTAGCTTGCCCGTGCTAACGGAAGTGAAAACCCCGTTGGGTTTGTTGTGAAATAAAATGGAACCGATCAACATCGCGTTTTCAATTCTAGCCTAGTCTACCACAATACTCAGTACCACGATACATTTCAATATGCAATGCTATCGTGCAATGATTCAACAGGTTGTATAAAAAATCTTATTCCAGCCAAAGGGGACCACACACCCCTCTAGTACGCTATTTATATAGATACACTTGGATGCCCATTGGCTCCCCTTTTCTGGTTGAATATTTTATATCAATATTTTATCGCACCGTTGGTGTGAAATAAAATATGATATAGCTGGAGATTGATCAGTTTGTATTTCTGCTATTTGTAGTAATTGAGCCAGTGATATTTAATTCTCGTGGGGTCAGTAACCAATTTATGTTCCCATTCATTGTAACCAATCCTAACACCGTCCAAACAGACTAGATTATATTTCCATATTGGAAAGATCCCTCCTTCACTGAGTCATGAAACCATCAATGTGTAGCCATAATTATATTCTCCTGTGTGCCCTTTTCCTTGTTCATTACTAGTTTTGGCAGTCGCTACTGCTACCGTCAACCAGCAGGGTGTAAAGTAGAGATATGTTCCCTTGTGAAGTACACGTCGCCAATAGTGCCGCCACCATGTGGCGCCATTGTTGTAGCCATCGTGTCCACGGGAGATTCTGTGATAGCGTAAACTGCGAGGTGGGTAGACTACTACCTAGCGTGTTTGCTTCGAATGGAAAGAATCGTAATATCAAAATTTCGTGAGGCTTTCCAAAACTTCCGCTCCCTTGAGGCTCGTCAAATCACCCACCTTGACGCTCTCTAAAACCTCGATTTGTACCCCCGTTGAGGCTCTCCAAAAACCTCGATTTGCACCCCTCCGCTGAGGCTCGCCAAAATCCCACCTTCAGGCTCTCCAAAAATGCCTCTTTTTTGTACCCCCCTCCCATTAATTCTCATCAAAACACCGTCAGGCTCTAAATATTGTGGAGCTAATCATTGCTCCAGCCCCCCACCACAACTATTGGGGAGGCTCAGTCCCCGAGCCCCGGTTCAGACGCATGTGGATTTTATTTGATGTAGGAGTTGATTAGCTTCTATACATTGTGAAAATGACTGAATAACTCGGTTATATTATATTTTAAATAGTGATTTTAGACAGGATTCTGACCAAACCAGCTTGTGTGATAAAACCTCTATATCAGTGGGTTGACTATTGGCTGCTACAGCACGTGTTAATTACATGTATTACGATTAGTTATACGTCTACCTGTTTTATATTCACTGCATTGTCCTACGTTCTTGTCAGGTTGTCTGTTGACCATCAGTATATCGTCTGCATACATGTGGGGATGTTTGATTCATGCCCAGCACAGACAATACAGTATTGTCAGCAATATTATTTATGCATGTAGGCCATAAACGCCCGGCCAATACGTACACGGAAACAGCGACACACGCACACACACACACCATTCTACGTGCGACACACGCACACACACACCAATCTACGTGCGACACACGCACACACACACCATTCTACGTGTGACACACGCACACACACACCATTCTACGTGTGACACACGCACACACACACCATTCTACGTGCGACACACGCACACACACACACACACAGACCATTCTACGTGCGACACACGCACACACACACACACACCATTCTACGTGCGACACACGCACACACACACCATTCTACGTGTGACACACGCACACACACACACACCATTCTATGTGCGACACACGCACACACACACACAGACCATTCTACGTGCGACACACGCACACACACACACACCATTCTACGTGCGACACACGCACACACACACCATTCTACGTGCGACACACGCACACACACACACACACCATTCTACGTGCGACACACGCACACACACACCATTCTACGTGCGACACACGCACACACACACACACCATTCTACGTGCGACACACGCACACACACACACCATTCTACGTGCGACACACGCACACACACACCATTCTATACGTGCGACACCCGCACACACACAATTATATGTGCGATACACACACACATACACCATTCTACGGCCGACACCCGCACACACACACCATTCTACGTGCGACACACGCACACACGCACCATTCTATGTGCGACACACGCACACATACACCGTTCTACGTGCGACACACGTACACACACACCATTCTACGTGCGACACACGCACACACACACCATTCTATGTGCGACACACGCACACACACACCATTCTACTTGCGACACTCGCACACACACATCATTTTACGTGCGACACACGCACACACACACCATTCTACGTGCGACACACGTACACACACACCACTCTACGTGCGACACACGCACACACACACCATTCTACGTGCGACACACGCACACACACACCATTCTACGTGCGACACACGCACACATACAGCATTCTGCGTGCGACACTCGCACACATACACCATTCTACGTGCGACACACACACACATACACCATTCTACGTGCGACACACGCACACACACACACACACTCACCATTCTATGTGCGACACACGCACACACACACCATTCTACGTACACTTCCGTACACAATAATAATAATAATACACATATACTCATTCTATGTGCGACATTACACGCACATTATTACACCATTCTACGTGCGACACGCAATATTATTGTTCATCGTGCGACATACGCAATAATAATAATACTATACCGTTCTCGCCGTGCGACACACGCACAATATCGCACTATCTCTACGTGCGGACACACGCAATACTAATACTAATAATATTCATTCTTACGCATACACGCACACAATACTCATATCTCTACGCGCGTACACGTAATATCACTCATTCTACGTGCGACACACAATGTCATCATCAATACTCCATTCTAATGTGTGACACGCAATACGTCATCATCATTATTTCATTCTACGTGCGACACACGCACACACACACACACCATTCTACGTGCGACACACGCACACACACCCACACCATTCTACGTGCGACACACGCAACCACACACACCATTCTACGTGCGACACACGCACAAACACACCATTCTACGTGCGACACACGCACACACACACCATTCTATGTGCGACACACGCACACACACACCATTCTACGTGCGACACACGCACACACACACCATTCTACGTGCGACACATGGACACACACACACACTCACCATTCTATGTGCGACACACGCACACACACACCATTCTACGTGCGACACTCGCACACATACACCATTCTACGTGCGACACACGCACACACACACACCATTCTACGTGCGACACACGCGCACACAATAATAATAATATCATTTCATTCTACGTGCGACACACGCACAATAATATCATTACCATTCTACGTGCGACACACGCACATCATCATCATCATTCATTCTACGTGCGACACACGCATAATAATATCAATATTCATTCTACGTGCGACACACGCTAATAATAATACTTCATTCTATGCGACACACGCAATATTCATTCTACGTGCGACACACGCAATAATATCATTCATTCTATGTGCGACACACGCACACACACACACCATTCGTGCGACACACGCACACACACACACCATTCTATGCGCGACACACGCACACACACACCATTCTACGTGCGACACACGCACACACACACACCAATCTACGTGCGACACGCGCACACACACAACATTCCACATGCGACACTCGCACACATACTCCGTTATATATGCGACACATGCACACATACACCATTCTATGTGCGACACACGCACACATACTCCATTCTATGTGCGACACACGCACACATACACCATTCTATGTGCGACACACGCACACACACACCATTATATACGTGCGACACCCGCACACACACAATTATATGTGCAACACACGCACACATACACCATTCTACGTGCGACACCCGCACACACACACCATTCTACGTGCGACACACGCACACACGCACCATTCTATGTGCGACACACGCACACACACACCATTCTACTTGCGACACTCGCACACACACACCATTTTACGTGCGACACACGCACACACACACCATTCTACGTGCGACACCCGTACACACACACCATTCTACGTGCGACACACGCACACACACACCATTCTACGTGCGACACACGCACACACACACCATTCTACGTGCGACACACACACACATACACCATTCTACGTGCGACACACGCACACATACACCATTCTACGTGCGACACACGCACACATACACCATTCTACGTACGACACACGCACACACACACATACACCATTCTATGTGCGACACAGGCACACATACACCATTCTACGTGCGACACACGCACACACAAACCATTCTACGTGCGACACTCGTACACATACACCATTCTATGTGCGACACACCCACACACACATCATTCTACGTGCGACACACGCACACACACACACACACACCATTCTACGTTCGCGCGCACTACCACACACACACGCACTACCACCATACACGCACGAGGCGATGATAGGTTATAATTATTCAAACTCAGTGTCGGATTGTAGGCCCCAAAACGCCAACGTAGCAGAGGTCGTGACATACAATACAATAGATTGTATTTATTTTATAGATTTTACATTATTGATAGTGCCAATAAATCCACGTTTCGACACGATATATATGCCAGAGGCTGTGATGCAGTCAGCGGACCCTGGCGCAAGGATGTCTTGGAACCACTTTTTAATTCATTCTGATTACACGTCTGACTTCCACATGTGATAACGATTAACCTCTACGCGTTGTTGTCCGTTCACCATGACGACACAACAACCTCGCCCCTGACCACTACCGGCCGTCCACCTCAACCGTTGCCACGGCCTGGTCCATTATGTATGAGCTTGATTTATAAATATTGAAAATGCCATTAGTTGGCCTGGCAAGGTCCTTCTCGCTGCAGTCGCTGGCACCGACACTCCAGCTCTTAACGACAGCTTTCCGGCTTAATCGTTTGAATCAATTACAAATTATTAGCTTGCATTACACGCATTAAAATGCACACCGCACAGGTAACGCGCGCGCGTACTTTCTCGCATGCGCACGCACCCCCACACATGTATACAGGTGTGAAGGTATAAGCATGTTGCTTGTATTTTAAGTGCTTTTGATCTTCTTTTTCTCCATTATTTGCCGTAGATTCACAACACAAACCGCGCGAGACCATTTATCCACCCAGGCGACCGCGCGAAAAATTGTAGGAACATCTGACATTGTTTCACGTAGTTATTGCGACTGTTTGGATCGTAGATATGAGCATCTTTATGCGTATACTATTTGTATAAACATCGTCCCTCGCGTTATTCACAAAAGTGTGCCATAATCAGTGACCAAACTCAATCTGATTGTCCGATTACGACCGTCTATGGCGGTGCCCAGAGGCAGAGAATTGTAGGTGGCGTGTAGGGCAGCCATTGCATATAAATCAATTAAACCAGTTGAACTGGACTTTATGAAACATTCATGACTGTTCATCAGGCGACAGTGGAATAGTCGATGATACCGAAGCGCCGCCTACACACCTCCGCATTGAAGGCCTTTCGGGCTTCGCTGAGAAACACCACGGAGACCGAACAGAAAGCAAAGACAGACATACCGTCACAGCAGGTTAGTGAATCTTGATATGGGTAACTGCTGGGTGTTGAATGCTTCTCTCAGAAATCTAGTTGGTGTATGAATGAACATATCTGTCGGAGGCGACGTGTTGAGATTTGAGCGAAGGTATAGACTGTATCTCCTTCCTTATCCAATAAATCCATTGACCGTCAAATATTGTCTGTTTTGCGGTGGCATCGGGGTCGGTGGGGGTAGACGCGGGTCCATGCCATGATGTTATAAACAAACAATAATTGTTATCCTGGCGGCTCCGTCTTCTCTTGCCGTCATGGCGTTTTGTGTCGTGGTTTTTGGAATGGTGTTGCGACGGGTGACGTTGCAGAACTATGAGAGCTTGGGTCATTTTACTGTTGACAACAGCGGTTTTTGCTTTCAGCAAGGGAGTCAACTTACTGAGTGATGTAAAGTTAGTTATTATATTTCTATTCCCTGTAGGAAATATAGAACTAGAGTCTTCCGAAGCGTTTCAAAACTGGATACTGCGCTAGAAATCAGAGCTTACCTTTACTCGCAGGAATTGTCATCCGACGATGATCAGTGTCACAGTACAGCGGAAGTCATTACAGATCTTATCGCTGTGCGGCTGTTCTGTATTTTGGCCGTAGGAACGTCCATCCCTGCCTACGTATTTGCAAAAATGTTGGTCATCATCGGTGAGGCTGCACTCTGCAGACAATTGTGTCGTATCAGAGTTATTGTTCTTCTCTATCCCCCCTAAAAGTCCGAGGTTACACTGACCTCGATATTGGTCCTCGATTCCTGTTTGCTTTTCTCAATTCTATTCTTGTAAATACTGCTCTTTCCACATCCGTCTCCACACACTTCACTATTTTGATCTCATTCTCCACCCCTCTCCCATTCCCTCCGAATCTGTCTTCATACAACCCTCTCATATCAGTCTTGGTTGTCCTCGGCTCCTTCTACATTCCACTTTGAGGACATCTGCTATCTTCGCTAACCGTTCTTCTCCCATCCGTACCACGTCCACAGCCACTTTAGCTGGTTCATCGCCAGCTTCTTCTTGAGATGTTCTTTCGTATCAACCTCCTCCCTCAGCTACACCTCCTCCCTCAGCTACTTCCTTTGTGTTTGTTTTCGATATAACACATGAATTAAGAATCTTTCCCTTTGAGGTCTCGAGGTAAAAACATTACGTGTCAATCTTCCACCACTATCCGTTCTACTTTTGTCCATACACAATATACGCCCGAAACTCTGAGCGTGTGTTTGCGCGGCGCGCGCGCGCGCGTGTGTGTGTATGCATGCGTGTGCGTGTGGGTGTATGTGCGTGTGCTTGTGTGTGTATGCATGCGTGTGCGTGTGGGTGTATGTGCGTGTGCTTGTGTGTGCATGTATGCGTGCGTGTTGTGTTTGCACGTGTTCGTGCCTACATGCGCGCGCGCATGTGTGTGACAGCATATACTATGTAGCCTACGTTTACCTACGCACAATAACGTAGTAAAACTAGTAGTTGAAACAAGGCAGATACACACTGGTACTTTTCGCCCGACCCGACTCGACCCAACCAGACCGATTGCTATGTATAGGCATACGCTACACAGACTGACACTACTGTGCTTCACTCGAAGCCGGCGTGACGTCATAATCACGTAAACTTGAGAAGTTTTGACTACGTCAAGCTTACACAGACTAACCCTGACGTAGTCGACAGTTTTCAAGTTTACGCGCAGTCGGTGACAGTCAGTGTCAGTCGGTGTAGTGTGTACATTCCAGTCGGGGTGAGTCTGGTCTGAAAACTGCCAGTGTATCCCGGCCTTAAGACGAAGCGTTCGTTGGTGTTGACAGTGACGTAGGCGGAGAGCTACACGAGTTCGATGTTATGACGTCCTGCTTAGTCTAGGTTGTACGATATCGCTGGCAGTTACCTGGACGGAGGCCTGGTAATCTGACGTGACGCTTCATTGATTAACTGAACGAGTCAAATGGCAATGCTGTTCTTCATGGCGGAACACGTAGCATATTCTCACTATGAAAACCGTGTACGACATAAAGCTTAAAATGTTTACGCCCAGGCCCGGCAAAAGGTTTGAAGACGTGCGCGCGCGTGTGTGTCTGTGTGTGCGATGCATGCATACGTGCATGCGTGCATGCGTATGTACGTCAGTGGCGCGGGAACGAAATTTATATTGGGGGACTATCGGAGCTTCAGCACCACTGAACAATTTTCGCCGCCGTGCCGCCGCATATCTTCACATCTTCCTCTTCATCGTGTGGCTGTCTCGGTTGGCTCGACTGTGACATCGAGGGGGGTGCACCTTTCACAGTCAACAAAAATACACGTTAATCGTATCATAAAATTTACATTTCCACCCGCCATTGACGCACGCCACAATAACAATCATTCACGCTCACATTGTATTTAATGGTGAGAACCATATGTCTGCCTCTTCCCCGGAGAAATTCAAGGGGGTAGCTGCCCCCACCCCGCCACCCTGTTCCCGCACCTATGACGTATGTGCGTGCGTGTGGTACCCATTCCTTTCCACCAATGTTCAGAAAGCCACCCGTATAGTGCTTGATCTCCTTCACTTCCAACGTAATGTTCACCCCCTCTGTCTGGTGTCAAACGACGCCATTTTATGTTTCATCCATTCATCTATGATGATCGTCAGTTCAGGCTTCTCATGTGTACTTCCGGTCTTGCAGCGCTTCTTGAATGTAATGGTAGGTTTAGCAGATGTTATCCTAGAGCCGCGCAAGCCAACCGGGTCGGAGATATTTAAAAGAGTTCGACTTTTGCTATTGTAGATGTGTTTGTAATTCTCAGTTGTTTTATCGTATTCCAATCGTACACACTGTATTACGTTGTTTAAACTTCATTATGGCTGTTAATCCCTTTGGAATATTATACAGGCTTACATCGTATGATGGACCAAGTTGACTGCATTCTTGATGGCAGACGCCCATCCATAATTGATGTGTGCCTAATGGTAGTCTAATTGATGTTATACAGCATCAGTAATAGTTGTTATGTTGGACACGCTTACCAAGACGTTGTAACGGCATGTTGCTACCGAGTGACATCACACATGATCCGACTAGGGTACGAAGAGGATACCTATATAAGTAGTTGTTTGTCTAAGCCAGATGTCCACACTGTCCATGTCGTATAAGCAGGCGTAGCTATGTTCATTTTGAGATCAGTAGGGGCGGATCAAGAGAGGATTGTTTGGGGGACAAAATCACCCATTGTACCCCCGTGGGATCGCCAAAAATCCCACTGGCGGCCGAACCAAACTGACATTGGATGAGCTGAGCCGGAGCTTCAGCAGGACTCCGCTGTCGGCAAACGTTGGGGTGCTCTTGTTGATGTTTCACCGGAGTTCAGCACCAATCCGCCGTCGCGCTGTCGGATATTGACACAGGAAGGCGGAGGAGGTGGGGTGATGTTGAAAAATGTTCGCGACGCCGTTCAGAATTGCTGAACGTTGGAGGGCACGTCGCGGAGGCACATTCAAAAGATCTATGGGGCACGCCACTGTAACCCCCTGGACCCCCCTATGATCAAGCCTACGTTTAAATATGTGTCAGTTACACATAGGCGGCGTATGACAATGTTTATCGTGTAGGCTGTGGTTGCCGAAACAACAGTTGGTTCCTAGTTGTCATCTCACGCAATGTTGATCACTTCCGACAACTGTCTAGATTTGACGCATAGGTGTGCATCGTGATTTCCCACGAAGTGAGTGTCATTGGTATTCATTTGACGCATTCGTGCGAAAGCACACGTTGTACAGATGCCTCGGGAGTGTCGCGTGTGCTCTCTGACACCGGTTGTCATCATCGTGTACCTCGGGAGTGTTACGTGTGCTCTCTGACACCGGTTATCATCATCGTGTACCTCGGGAGTGTCGCGTGTGCTCTCTGACACCGGTTATCATCATCGTGTACTTCCGGAGTGTCGCGTGTGCTCTCTGACACCGGTTATCATCATCGTGTACCTCCGGAGTGTCGCGTGTGCTCTCTGACACCGGTTATCATCATCGTGTACCTCCGGAGTGTCGCGTGTGCTCTCTGACACCGGTTATCATCATCGTGTACCTCCGGAGTGTCGCGTGTGCTCTCTGACACCGGTTGTCATCATCGTGTACCAGACTTAGCTCTACTACCTGGGACGATGCGGTGGCATAGTCACTAGCGGCATATCTGAAGCTCACCAAAACGCCCAATTGCATCCGCCGGAGGCTCGCCAAAACCCACCTTCAGGCTCCACAAAAACTTCAAATTGCACCCCATTGAGACTTCCATAACTTAAGACTCTCCAAAACCTCCGCTTGCACCCGCTCTCGATGCTTGCAAAAACTCACCCTCGTGCCCTCCAAAAAACTCCAGTCCCCCCGAGTCTCACTTCAGGCTCTCCAAAAATTGCCCCCACCCTTGAGGCTCACCTAAAACCCACCTTGAGGGTCTAAATATTTCGGGGACTAATCCTATCTTCAGCGCCCCACTTAAAGTATTGGTGGCTCCTGGTTCCGACGCCTGTGGTAATCTCGGATTCTTAATCAAGCAGACCTGGTTGGAATCAAATTGCTGCTCATTTGAAGCATCGGCAATTTCGTTCACACCATGTTGCCTCACTTCACTCAACTGCATAACTGATTACTTGGTTACAGAAAGTGTTGGATATATCTGAGATTTGAATATATTTTAATATGCTGCCACAGCAGGCAGCTGCAAACATTAAACGATTCCAGGAACCAAGCTCAACGTTAACGAACAATTCAAATAAATGTCCGGCATTGCTCCACAGATCAGCGACGACCAGCCGTCACAAAGTGCCTGTAGGTAGGCCAAAGTTCTGGACGTGTAGTATCATTGGTTAAGACAACAACTGGCAGAGGACATATATCCATGTTTCAATGGGTCGATCTACGAGAGCTGGTGTAGTGAAACCGTCCAGTTGTTTCACAAGGTTGCTAGTTTTAGTTTGTTATAATTGTGATCGGATGGTATTATGATATAACACTCTGTACTGTTTTCTGTATTATAACTTTGATGGCTGGCTTTTCCCACTTAGTTATTGACAGCTCTCGGTCACCAACAGCGATTATAAACTATTAATACACCTGGATGGGAGTATGGACAACCGAAAGCAGAGATCAGTCACTGATTTCCTTAGGCTTAAATAACCTTGTCTAGTCTTAGCCGGTGGGAAACTATTGCACTATACGTTGTGCGATGACCCAGCTACCTTGGAAACCTACTCATGTCAACCACTGAACTCGACAACATGCTGTTGAACATTTTTTTTGCAGCCGCCGCGTTACCTTATTGTAACCTGAACGGGGGCACATTTCCAAGGGTCTCGGAGGGCACGGTCATGTGGACCCATTCAAAAAGGTCTACGGGCACGCCAAATTCCAATGGTCTGGTCAGGTCCTCTGGATCCGCCTACGGTGCTGTTTTAAATATTATCAGTGCTTTCTGTTTCACGGGTGAATCAACATTTTTCATTTCCGCTGTATGATACCTTGTACTTCTCGCTGATAATTGTACGCTGTATTTTCACAGAGCCCCTAAACACCATGGGTGAACCAACAGCCAAAAAAGCTGGAGTGGCGTTTGGTGTTGACCTTGACCTAGAACGACCATGCACGCCGTCTGGTGATAGATTGTCAAGTCGACTAAAGGCTCTTCAGAAGAATGAACCGCGAGCTGTGACACCTGCCATGTTGACCGATAAACAAATGAAGGCAGCGAAAAGGCGTAAGGTAGGCCTACTTTCTCTTCCGAATGAAATTCACTTACAGTGGTAACTCGTTTTGTGGGCGAGAGAATGGAAATATAATTATTTAATTCAGTGTATGCGCAGGTAGAGCCGGTCCAGATGAATATGATATTGAGCCTAATTACAGTTCAGTATTTGTTTAGGTGCATTTTGTAATTCGCAGCAAATGTAGTGAATGTTTATTTCTTCAAATGTAAGATAAATGAGATTGTGTTTAAATTCCATAAACACAAACGTC
Source organism: Paraescarpia echinospica (assembly GCA_020002185.1). Lineage (NCBI taxonomy): Eukaryota > Metazoa > Annelida > Polychaeta > Sabellida > Siboglinidae > Paraescarpia > Paraescarpia echinospica. The sequence continues at coordinate 1,263,431 of CM034539.1, forward strand.
AGCATTTCAGTCAGTGTCCAAGAGGAAATTAGTCTTTTCTACCACCATAATGCATGTAGACCTACAACAATTTCAAGAATCATTTTTGACTTTTGTTATGCACGTACATTACTTATTTATGTGTTTATTTTCTGCACTTTATTCACCGTGTGGACTCTAGTTGGATGTGCGCACGTTTATGGTGTTGTTATCTGTTGTCATTGAGTTGGAGACTGTCGCCTAAGTCCCGAAATACGTTAAGCATATTACGTGGACAGGTGTGGTTTGGTGGGGTTTGGTGCAGTTTTGTGCGGTTTGGTGTGGTTTTGTCGTCACCACGTATCCCGGGGAAAATATATTGCCACAGTGGCGCGACCTAGCGAGTGAAACACTCTCAGAGAACAATAAATGACTGGAACAAATTATCTGATGATTGTGTTAATGCTAGCAGTGTGAATATGTTCAAAAATGTAATTGACAGCTATCTGGCGAGGGCGAAGGCTTCCTTGTTCGATGCCGCCTGGAGCTTGTGGCTCTGGACGGCAATCTGGTTAACTATTGTTAAAATTGACTATAATAGTAATTTTGCATCGTAAACATCTCACGTCACGTATTGGCGAAGGACAATGGGGTTGAACCAATACTATAATGCATAACGTTTATTGGGACTTTGTGAATATATGATCTACATCACCTATTATACAATTTTGTTTGCATGCTGTCGTTTTTTCTTGGTTTGTTATTTACCAGGCCTACGAAGTGGCTAGATTAGAGCGTATTCACAAGCGACAGGACGACTGTCGGAGACTAAATCAAACTGTTGAGTGTTTGCTGAAGCAAGACGCCAAAAGACACGGTAATAAAGACATGACGAACGTTACGTCAATGTCTCGCAAAGACGCGTCACGTGCCATCCACAAAGTCTCGCGAGATCTCACTAAATTCGGTGTACAAATGAAATCAGACTTTTCTGCATCGTCAGTGCATTAGCGGGACATGTGCCGTCGCAGCGTGTAAATAACTGATCAACGTTGTAATGTCTACAGTGATGGTTGTAATGTTTACAGTGATGGTTGTAATGTTTACAGTGATGATTGAGGTTCGTTCAGAGCATTTCCATCGGAGTTGATCATTTATTTAGCAAAAAATGTCATCGGTTATAATATGTAAAATACCCACATTAATCCGGCCGGCGATGTTTTCTGGCAAGAACGCTTTGCTAATTTGTGCGACGCCAGAGTAGATATAATTAGCGCTCTTACGAGTTGTCCTAAAAAAACCTACGATTTTAGTAAGTAATCTGTTTTTAATATAGAACTCGCACATCAAATTGTACGTGTTCTTATTGTGAGAGGCCCGTAATGACGTTTTCTTGAAAGACTTGTGATTTATGTAATTAAAAATGTATTTGTACATAGAACACACACGCACGCACGTTCATGCAAACGCACGCACGCTCGCACGCATGTTTACACTATTTGTAGCTATGAAACACAAGTGCGGTTGTAATGATGAAGTATAACATATAGAAATGCTCACTCCTGTAATAATAATATTAGAGGAAGACGCAAGGCATCGAGCTTCGATACAGTGGCAATCTCTACGATTTACTGACTACCGGATTCAATTCTATGCCGTGTTACAACGACCACGTCGGTCTTTAGTGGACGTTTTAATTAATACATTTTTGTTTTGTTAATATTAATGGATTGTGGTAACTGTGTTTTATTGTTTATGAATACTACAGTGAATACAAACGTTTTGTAAAGAAATAAAAACATTGTATTTCCGTATGTGATCATTTTATGGGAATCGTTTGTACTCACTCAGCTGTACGAATGAGTACCTGGCTACAGTGGTGGATATTTGTGTACGAATAGTCTTCAAGCAGTAAATGCAGCATGGCTGAATCATTCCTAGATTAGTCGAGGTGGTGTTCGATTGAACATATCTGCTAAGGAGTAATGTAAAACGCTTCGAGCAGTCCTGCGGACTGGATACTGCGCTATATAAGAACTTGTTTACTTTTTATTCTGGAAGTATTTAAACAGTAGTTCGTTTCAAACTACTGTATGTCCATTGTTGACATTTCTGCAGTGAAGCGCAGTAACAACTGAAACCATTCACGGTTCTCCAGTGACGTCATTCTGATGTAATGAGTGATTTGCCCTCTAAAATGTATTATTAATGGAACATTTCTAATAACTACTGCAAGGTACCAGGGCATATTTCATAAAAATGAGTCGACTGTGTTGACATAATGGTCATTGCATGTAATGTATAAGTATACGACATTGACCAATTTCCTGATCGAGTCCCACGATTTGACGTCATAGTTAGGCTAATCAGAGTAATCTGCTTGACATCACATGGCAACTGATGGCATAGCATCTTTTTGCTTTCACTGTCGCTGTTATTGGTGAATCTTATTGAATAGATTTCTTCTTAACGTGTCCAAAGATTATATTACATAGGACTTTCGCCTCTTTTCAAGATAGCTCTATTCGTCGGTACGTATAACAACACAGTCGCATGATGTCATCGTTTACTTGCGGAAGTATTGTGCATCCGTGTTTTCTCTTCTGTCTTACGTAGAACTGCCTATCTACTGCCGTGGAACCTCTCTATTAAGGCCACTTTTGGGACTGGACAAGTGACCTGAATAGCGAGGTGACCTTATTAGCGGGACTAATATCACATACTTTACTGTATGTCGAAATAATTTGGGACTGTTCTAGGGTGGTCTTAATTGCGAGGTGGCTGTATAACCGAGGTGACCGCAAAACGGGGTTCTATTCAACTTACTCCCGGTGTATTGCGTAGGACTTTCTCGGTGAAGTGTGTGACTAATGCGGCTGTCCGACTTGGGCCTTTAACGACGAACAACATTGAGACGTAATGCAGACGAAAAGAAAGAGAACAACAACTACAGACACTGTTCACTGGGTTGACCGACTATCGAGGAACTACGGCGACAGCCACACGTTCACACACAAGCAGCAGACGCCTGTTGCCATCCACACGTCAGCAGTTTTTTTTTTTGGGGGGGAGGGCGGTTTTTTACCGGCAACTGCAACGTCCCATAAACCTCTGATTGCACCCTCCCTCGAGACTCAAAAAAGTCCAACAGCCCCCCACAGACGCTACCAGAATTCCAGAAAAACTCAAACTGCTCTCCCTTTTTGAAGCTCCCAAATGGTCCTACTGCACCCTACTGAGGCTCCCGAAAAAACCCAACTGCACCAAAAAACCTCAAGTTGCACCCCCCTCATAACGCCCAATGATGGGTTGATCCAGATATTCCCGCGGAATTCTTGCCTCAGCGGTATACATGTTCAGTGTTACGGTACTCGCATAATGATGTCATGTTAAGATGTACCTGATGTTCAGACTTACGGTACTCGTATAATGCATTATTAAATAAATTGTTAGTTTATTATGAAGATGTTTTTTTTTTTTTTTATTATTATTATTATTATTTTTTTAACACGAATCATAGATTTCATTGCATATATGACATGAATAAGGAACACAAGCAATGTGTTGCTTCGTTCCATTTGATACGTAATGTATACATGTTTCATATTACTGCTACATCTGTGCTATACTTAACATTATGTATCAATAAAGATTATTATTATTATTAGATTATTATTATATGTATCAAATCCCATCATTCCCATGTAAGAGTTTAATCTCCTATACAGGGGAACAGTTCAAGACCAGATCAGAAGAACACAAGGACGTGAATAACACACCACAGGAACCCACGGAGCGAAAACACGAGCAAACTATCAATAAATCAGCATAGCAAACCACACAACCAACCTGATTGGCCAAATATATCATAAACACACGCACGCACACACTACATCTGCCTAAAGATCCCTTTCACGCCTAGCATCAGTCGTGCGTGTATGGACCCACGCCTTTGTGGTTGCGCGCAGCAAAGAGCGATCACAATTTACAGTGGCCCCTTACACGTGGAAACAGCGGGTAATAGTCGATTATGTTAAACTTGTCTGAGTATATTCCGTTACTTGAGTGTGTAAACGTTGTTTTCGTGTCTCTGCATCATATGCATGTGTCAATGTTGTCAATTGCACATCTAAGTTATACTGACATCTATCCGCTAACTGTTCTGGCATCTATCTGAACTGTGCAAATATAAAAACACTTGATCGTTTTGATCGTAAAATCATGTTATATGAAATATTACGGTAGGTAGATTATCGGTTTTGGACCACGGGTTAAAAAGAAACAATTTGCTTTGAAATTCCTGCTGTGGCCTGCACTTTACCGTGCACCATTGGCGTCGGAACGTGGAGAATATTCAGGGAGGGCAGAGTCTCGCCAGAAACTTCCCGTTATTGCACCCCCCCCCCGAGGCTCGCCAAAACCCATCTAAAAGCTCGTCCGAGACCTTTGCACCCTCTTGAAGCTCACTAAAAATCCACATTGAGACTCTCCAAAAACTTAAAATTGCACCAAAATCCTTCCCTAAATATTGGAGGCTGATACTATCCCCAGCCCCCACCTAAATATTGGGACGGGGCCGGTCCCCGCGTTCCGACGCTTATAATGTAGGGGAGACCGGGGTACAGTGGATCGGAATTTTCTTTCGCCGCATTTCTCCAAGCTTAATGACATTCATTTATAAGATGGGAACGACAGAGGAACTTATTCTCTGTAAAAGATGTTACTTCATATCCAGCCAACTGCCAACAATGTTTGCTGAAGGGGGGTTGAAAATCTGATTCACTGTGCCCCAGTACCGGGGCAGAGTGGATCACTGCCTGGGGCACGGTGAATCAAACATTAAATTATAATTGACTATTCACGAATATTGTATTTATTTCACTGAAATAAGCTAATTCGCTGTTACATTAAATATGCTTAAACATAATGCTCTGGGTTATAAGTGTTGCACTGTTATGCAAACGGTTGTAGACAAACATCAAAAAAATTATAATTTAATTCAAAAGTTTTAGGCAAACATATGCAATTTACAGCTAAATATATTGCCATAGGATTATAATCAGGATCATAAAGACTGAAATATTACAAAGTTAACAATTGTCATGCCAAATCGCATATTGAGCCACTGTACCCCGATTCACTTTACCCCAAATGCACTCAATACAGTATTACACACGTGACATTTTTCTACAAATGGCCGTCTGCAGCAAAGAGAGCACATTTTCGTAATTCATCGCAGACAATAGTGGTCAAAACATTTGAATTATAAGTATTTCAAAATAATCTTAATGGTGTAATACAGATACCACTTGAAGGTCTAGGGGAGGGGGAACGTCACACTAGAGCAGGCACATTCTAAAGGAAATCCCAACGGTCTATGTGGGGGAGCACGTGCCTCTAAGTCCCCTGGAGTCGCCTACATATATATATACTGATCGATCGATCTCCAAACAGGAATATTTTTTTGTAATTATAGTATGCATAATTTAGTTCATTAATTATAGAGCGTAACAACCCGGGGACGTTTTTACAACGTTCTTCAACTTACAATTGCAGCAAACGCTATATTATATTTATAAACAATAGGAACAACATGCAACTCTACTTTACATATATGACCATTGTCAATGTTCTGCTCTTGGTATAAAATATATATGCATTAAGCATGTAAAGTGATAAGTTATCGCACAACGTTCTCAGAATGTTTTTGATAACGTTAGCAATATTACCAATATATCTTACGACCGACTACTAATTTGAAATCCACAGTCCATGTCTCGACAGAACATAATTGGGCATATACAGTATAAACCTTTTTACTTAATTTACGTTTTTATGCAGATCGTGTCTAGTAACGTTCTAGTAACGTTATCCTTACATTCTGGGAACATCGTGTCACAACGTTCTAATAACATTCTCATAACGTTATTGAAGCGTTACGTTCCATGAATGTTCTGCGAACGTTCCTACTATTAGCAGATACAGATAACAAAAAACATACTATTTATTTACCACTACGGCGTTTATATCTTAACTCTGGTGGTGTAGAAAACCTGTTTACCACCGTAGAACGCCATATATATAGTATATAGAAAATAAAATTCCGTAACCTAAGTATAACATTACTGTAATGTTAGCGGAACGTTGTTTGCTGTATATTTTGCGGAACGCACCAATATTTCAAAATCCGTTACCAGATCGGGACGAAATTGAGGGGTATCAGGTTTGGGTGGATTTTTCTGAAAAACGAGGACGTTTTCGCGAATTTTTCACACGAGGTCAGTTAATTAATATTTCGGAGAAAGTTTAGAGACAATCTATCGTTAAATTATCGACCCAACGCAGGATAGATTATAATGGCTGCCTACGTAATGAAAAAAACTAGTGTGGTCTCACCCCATTTAGTTATTAATCTGCATTCAATGTTTTATTGTGCCGTGTCGTCCACGTATTGCGGTGTTTTAGGCATGTGAAGCGGCCAAACTGGACAGAATGCAACAAATCCAACACGAACGGAAGCAGACCAAGAACTGATGTCGTCCGTTATCGCGTCCAGTTCACCGCCGGCAGGCGGGCCAGTGCAGCTCTTGGACCCACCACGAGAACACACCAACTATCATCACCCAGTCAAGCCAAGTACCAAGCGCCACCACGGGGATACCTCGTCTCCCAACAATAGTCACGTGACGTGACGACAGCGAAAGCATTAGTGACGTTTACGCGAAACACCCACTATCTGTAACTGCGCCAGAGGGTTGTGGAACCAGCTAAAAAAATCCGTCACTCATTGCGCTAGTAAAAATGTCGATCATACAAAACACCCGTGCTATGTTCATACAAATAATGTTATTTCCGTTGTGCCAGTCATACAAACTGTCGTCAGCCACTGTGTTAATAATAAAAAACCGTCCGTCACCTCATGCCATGCGTTAGTAAAAAATGTCCGTTCGTAAAAACGCGTGGGTCGAACCGCCAGTGAGTGGTTAGACCTGTCATACGACGTAGCCATCAAACACTGCTGCGGTCACACAAATCATCCATCATTCGGTGCATCAATAAATCAAACTGTCCTCCAGCCATTGTCGTACAAGCCTTCCGTCTGTGTCATTGGGCCTGTCAACTCAATTGGTCTTCTGTCACTGCGTCTATCATATAAACCGTCCCTCAGCTCCTGTATCAGTCATATAAACCGTCCACCAGCTCCTGTATCAGTCCTACAAATCGTCCACCAGCTCCTGTATCAGTCATACAGACCATCCCTCAGCTCCTGCATCAGTCATACAGGCCGTCCCTCAGCTCCTGTATCAGTCATACAAACCGTCCCTCAGCTCCTGTATCACTCATACAAACCGTCCCTCAGCTCCTGTATCAGTCATACAAACCGTCACCCAGCTCCTGTATCAGTCATACAAACCATCCACCAGCTCCTGTATCAGTCATACAAACCGTCCCTCAGCTCCTGTATAAGTCATACAAACCGTCCACCAGCTCCTGTATAAGTCATACAAACCGTCCCTCAGCTCCTCTATCAGTCTTACAAACCGTCCACCAGCTCCTGTATAAGTCATACAAACCGTCCCTCAGCTCCTGCATCAGTCATACAAACCGTCCCTCAGCTCCTGTATCAGTCATATAAACCGCCCACCAGCTCCTGTATCAGTCATACAAACCGTCCACCAGCTCCTGTATCAGTCATACAAACCATCCACCAGCTCCTGTATCAGTCATACAAACCATCCACCAGCTCCTGTATCAGTCATACAAACCGTCCCTCAGCTCCTGTATAAGTGTTACAAACCGTCCACCAGCTCCTGTATAAGTCATACAAACCGTCCCTCAGCTCCTGTATCAGTCTTACAAACCGTCCACCAGCTCCTGTATAAGTCATACAAACCGTCCCTCAGCTCCTGTATCAGTCTTACAAACCGTCCACCAGCTCCTGTATAAGTCATACAAACCGTCCCTCAGCTCCTGTATCAGTCTTACAAACCGTCCACCAGCTCCTGTATAAGTCATACAAACCGTCCCTCAGCTCCTGTATCAGTCTTACAAACCGTCCACCAGCTCCTGTATAAGTCATACAAACTGTCCCTCAGCTCCTGCATCAGTCATACAAACCGTCCCTCAGCTCCTGTATCAGTCATACAAACCGCCCACCAGCTCCTGTATCAGTCATACAAACCGTCCACCAGCTCCTGTATCAGTCATACAAACCGTCCACCAGCTCTTGTATCAGTCATACAAACCGTCCACCAGCTCTTGTATCAGTCAGACAAACCGTCCACCAGCTCCTGTGTCAGTCAAACAAACAGTCCACCAGCTCCTGTATCAGTCATACAAACCGTCTACCAGGTCCTGTATCAGTCATACAAACCGTCCACCAGCTCCTGTATCAGTCATACAAACCGTCCACCAGCTCCTGTATCAGTCATACAAACCGTCCACAAGCTCCTGCATCAGTCATACAAAAAGCCTGTTAGCTCCTGTATCAGTCATACAAACCGGCCGTCAGCTCCTGTATCAGTCATACAAACCGTCCATCAGCTCCTGTATCAGTCAGACAAACCGTCTGTCAGCTCCTGTTTCAGTCATATAAACCGTCCATCAGCACCTCTATCAGTCATACAAACCATCCGTCAGCTCCTGTATCAGTCATACAAACCGTCCATCAGCTCCTGTTTCAGTCATATAAACTGTCCGTCAGCACCTGTATCAGTCACACAAACTGTCCGTCAGCACCTGTATCAGTCATACAAACCATCCGTCGGCACCTATCCATCAAACACTGCGCCAGTCATACAATAAGTATGTAATTCGTGACGTACTTAACGTCGGTCAAACACTACAAGTATACATATTGCAGTGGTAGAAGGCGCTGATATTGTAAAATATGAACGAAAACGACGGTGTCTCGGTAGAGGTACCAAACATTATTTGGTAGACGGTGGAAATGAAAACTTCGTAACATTAAAAATATGAAACTGTGGCAGTTTTACTCGCATACCAGCAGCACGTTTCATTTGGTCATGTACTGCAGTCCCACATCCTGGTGTACGAACCGTTTGACATCAGCTTGATTCTGTAGACTGTACAACGCAATTGTACACGTATAATAATAAAATTATGTTATATACAAAACTATACTGTACATACAAACATTTCACTACGATTTTGGCAATGTGGTCTGCACAAAAGAACAATGAGGTCTGTGTTTGATGTGGTGTGGCTCGCGTCTACGGAGCAGTGTCTTTGGTGGATCTGTGTAAGTCTCGTCATCATAGATGGTCGAGATGATCGCCTCGTCTGTCCGTCGCTTCTTCGGCACACGACCGTATCGCTGCAGCTTCTCCCCATGGTAACTGGAAGACATGAAGAGACAAACGTTGTGCTGTATTTGTGTACTGCTTCAGTGTGCTGTGATGATACTGTTTTAAAGACCAACGAACTGGATAGATTAATGTGTAAATGCTAAAACCAAGCAACTACCTGCGAAAAGTATCTCAATAAAATATATTTAACCGTGTATTGATTGTTGCGTGTCATCCCCGTGTGGTAGTCCGGGCATCTTATGGATAAGACAGTCACAGAAACAAGAGATATGTGGCACAGACCCTCGGTAAACAGTGCAGAAACAGACATGCCATATTTTCCTGGTTGAAATCCACATTGTTTACACGGAAGTGCACAATTTAATAATCAATTACAATCATCATGCTTCATTTTAGGAATTTAGCCTTCACAAAGGTTCATTTGCAATACACAGTGGTTGATATGTTCAGAACTACAGAGTATTTATAAAAAGGACGACCATTACTGCATATCTTTAATTAAAGATGGTTGTAGTTAAATCCCTGCCTGACCACAGTTGGTGGAACAATTGTTTGCAGAATGACAAAAGAACTTCACAATAATCATTACAAATACTCCCTGGATGACAATAACAACATCTTTTTGTTAATTTAAATAACTACATTCTCAAAATGCAATTACAGTGTAGTTGTTATAATTAATTACAAATTACGTAATTACAATTACAGTGTAGTTGTTATAATTAATTACAAATTACGTAATTACAATTACAGTGTAGTTGTTATAATTAATTACAAATTATGTAATTACAATTACAGTGTAGTTGTTATAATTAATTACAAATTATGTAATTACAATTACAGTGTAGTTGTTATAATTAATTACAAATTATGTAATTATAATTACAGTGTAGTTGTTATAATTAATTACAAATTATGTAATTATAATTACAGTGTAGTTGTTATAATTAATTACAAATTACGTAATTACAATTACAGTGTAGTTGTTATAATTAATTACAAATTACATAATTACAATTACAGTGTAGTTGTTATAATTAATTACAAATTACGTAATTACAATTACAGTGTAGTTGTTATAATTAATTACAAATTATGTAATTACAATTACAGTGTAATTGTTATAATTAATTACAAATTATTTAATTACAATTACAGTGTAGTTGTTATAATTAATTACAAATTATGTAATTACAATTACAGTGTAGTTGTTAAAATTAATTACAAATTATGTAATTACAATTACAGTGTAGTTGTTATAATTAATTACAAATTATGTAATTACAATTACAGTGTAGTTGTTATAATTAATTACAAATTACGTAATTACAATTACAGTGTAGTTGTTATAATTAATTACAAATTATGTAATTACAATTACAGTGTAGTTGTTATAATTAATTACAAATTATGTAATTATAATTGTGCACATCAATGCAATAACCCAAAAGTTCCACAGGAGTGAAACAGAAAAATTCCAGTTGAAGTTTGCCACTGGCAGTGAGTATGACAGGAGCAATGCTGCCGAGTGGAATTCAGTGCCAAAAACAAAAGTACCACTGAAGCGAAACTTCGTAGAGACATCTGGCAAATATTTTCAAAGATTAAAATTATGATTTATATGGACACTTTCGGGGTTGTTGCACTGGAAAGCATAACTGAACCAAACACTGACTGACAGAAACACTACACTCGTTCTATTAAGCATAAGTTAGCTTAACAAATATCTGAGATGCGCAAATATATCAAATATAATGTAATGGATATATAATTTATTAATTGTAAATATATTGTACGGTAATATATTGTAATTATATATGTGAAAACAGATTGAGATCTGTCTGGATAAATACAATTTAGAAACATCGTTATATATAATGGCCATATTTTCATTTTTGTGGCGAATAAATAATTACTACAAAAATTAAAAAAATATTTACAAACAATGCATTATAGTATAAAATTATTTTGTTTATATTACTTCGTGAAAACATAAACAAAAAAATGGGCCAAGTGGCCCTGAAGTCCTTTGGACTAATACGTCTATATGTGACCCGGCTGACCAAATGAGTGATAAGTCGGAAAAATTGTAACATTGTTTTCTTACATCCTTGTAAAGGTTTGGTAGGGTGCTTTACACGGTTTCAAAAAATATGACTTCTAAAAAAATTGGCAAAGTTATGGAGCATTGAACATGATAGGGATCAAAAAGTGAAAATGAAAAAAACGGCTGTTGAAGTTTTACATTATATATGCAAATCGATTGCATGGAAATATTACATGCACAACATTCAAATGTGGCACACAGTATGTAATATGTATGTTATGTTGCAATGATACACTGGAAGTACAAATGTGCTGCTACAAAGACTTATCAAGTTATGCCAGATTATGTCTTCATGTGTAAAACTAAGGACAGATTATTTGAGAGCAAAAGGTAGACTCACTGTTTGACACAGTTTAAAACCTACAGGCAACTGTCCAGTTTAACAGGGTTCTAGTGGCTTAATGCTGTCTGTTGACACAAGCTACTGCCAGTGACCAATTACAGATTAGTCACAGTTTCCATCAAACAATAGCAGGCAGAGAATCTTAGCTCCACAGCTGGGTGTAATACACAACCAGAGCCACCACTGATTCATGGTCAAGTAGATTAGCTCAATGCACCAACTAAAACAATACACAACACTGTGAGTGACAGTGTCCAGAGTGAGGCCTAAGCAGTGTCCTCATTGCTGAATAGATCAATTAAACCTGCCAAGTGGGTGACATTCTGCACAAGTGTTCATTAATCCTTAGTGATTGTTCAGAACACCAGACTGACCACATACCTAAACAAAGCGAATGTAATAGGTGAAGAACAGGCAGTGTTCAAATAGGGGTATTGGTTGAATTGTATTTGTCTCAACGCAAAAGGCTTTATTGTGCCTTCATTGATTATAAGAAAGCATTTGATTTAGTAGACCGGTCCTCCCTGTGGTCTAAGATAATTTCATACGGTATTAATGGTATTGTGTTGAAAGTTGTATACAATATATATACAATTATGGGTCAGCTGGACGGTGATAGAACGTTTGAAATTGAAGCCTTTGTAAAACTTTTGTCTCGACTTCACCGAAGGCGGTGTCCTGCTGTCAGAACTTCGAAGGTGTTACTCACCTAACTTACAAATATATAGGGAGCTAATGGAGAGGCCCATCATAATCCATAGCACTACAAAATGAAGTATCTGAAAGTCACACTTCATATACTGAGTGACACATTTCGTACTGTCTCTCTGCACTGTCGCAATGTCCAATAGTTTCCTATCACAACCTTCGTGTACAATATACCAAAGCTATATATTTCTAACACCACAACATATGTATTATCATTGGATAGGTCTTGAATAATCTTTCAGATGAATGCAACTTGTAGCAGCAGAAAATGAAGCATACAAAAGTTACACCGCAAACAATGACATGCATTCTCAAAATGTGATTCATTAAAAAATTAGTGCTATATAATAGTAGTTTGTCAAAATGTAAACAAACTCAAAGACAGTTGCAGCTTACTGTCCACCAAGCAATAGCAGAGCAGTTTTATAATAATAATAATCCACAAGTTAAGTGGCAGTGATCTTCCTTTTATCATTCATGTGATGTTTACTGTGAGCAGGGCGGACAAATGGTTATCATACGTAGACAGGTACAGAAAGACACTGAAATTTTCTATAAAAAGAACACGTTTGCCTATCAATGGCATGTATTTCCTATTGTTGCTGTTTCTGCCAGGCAGAAACAGTTTCTGCCCGACATAAATCAAACAACCCTGTAGGTAATTATTAATCAAATGTTTTTTGGTGAATCATAGTTACAGATCATTAAGGGTTATGATGGAAATAAAATGTTTACATGTTTACTGTTCACTGAAAAAAACAGCTCCACAGAACTAATTATAGTTATTGTTAAGATGTTTAACCTAGTTCCATTATCTGACATTGTGCCAACAGATTGGTGTATTGGGATCATTAAGCCTATATAATTATTATATAAACATAGCAGCATACACTGGGACAGTGTGACTGCTGCCTGGCTAAATGGATGCAATGGTGCTTTGAAGTTAGTTCTTCTGCCAACTATCCTTTTCACACAAGCCTATAGGTTTAGTAGCTGCCAGCACACTACTGAGCCTAAACTACCATGCAGGTGTGAAAAACGTGCTGATGTATTTGAACTTGATCCACTAATTAACTGTCCACCAAGCAGTAGCAGAGCAGTTTTATAATAATAATAATCCACAAGTTAAGTGGCAGTGATCTTCCTTTTATCATTCATGTGATGTTTATTGTGAGCAGGGCGGACAAATGGTTATCATACGTAGACAGGTACAGAAAGAAACTAAAATTTTCTATAAAAAGAACCACATACCTAAACAAAGCGAATGTAATAGGTGAAGAACAGGCAGTGTTCAGATAGGGGTATTGGTTGAATTGTATTTGTCTTGACACAAAAGGCTTTATTGTGCCTTAACTATGTCAACTCTTCTAATGGTTGACATTTGGTTGTTTCAGGTGTCAACTATATTGTGAATCTGTAATTATTAGTCTATATTGATACAATTGATTTACACAGTACCATGTCTACACAAGGCATGGCAAGCGTAAACAGAACAGTAGAATGCATTTGATATAAATAAAGTGTAGGATATTTCACTTTATAGTTGTCCAGAATATTAATTTTCTATGTTTGTCACCTACAGGTGACAGAATATTAATTTTCTATGTTTGTCACCTACAGGTTTCTACAAACAATACATCTTTAACCAATAGACACCACAGTCACACCATTTTATAATAATTAAATGAACATCAAAATAAACACAACTTGCAATTATAGAAAATCAATAGTTTTGAAGATACAGTTTAAAAGTGTTAGGCAACTGTTCAGTCTAACAGGGGTCAAGTGTGTCTACTCTGCCTGGGTGCTGTGACCAATTAAAGATTAGTCAAGGTCTCAATGGCCTAGGCTGTAGAAATTAGTCACAGCTTTTGACTTTCTGGCACATTACACAACATCTACTGTTGGGGGTGATCTCAAGGGCCCTTCTCAAAACCACATCATTAGATAATGTAAACCTTTTGCACTTTGGGGGCCCCTTAGGTGCCCTTAGAATGATTCAATCAAATACAGATTTATTGTACATAGTGGCAGCACCCTAAGATACATCTATGCAAAATTAGAAAAAAAGTTGAACAGTTTTTGAAAAAATACGCCAAATGTTACATTTTGTACCAGTTTTGGGGTCCTTGGAGGCCCTAGGGAGTCCTTAAAATTATTAAATCAAATTTTTGGGCAGTGCCCCAAGATATGTCTATGCAAAATTAGAGAAAAAGTTGCGGAACGGTTTCTGAGATACGGCAGCTAACGGCGGACGGCAGACGGCGGACACAGAGTGATGGCAATAGTCCCTTCGGCCAAAGGACTAAAAAGTGTAAAGAAAATCAAAGGTTTGCATGCTGTCAGGATTGAACCGGCGTCATCCGATTGTAAAATAAATGACAAGTAACCACGCGCCTACCCACTGAGCTAGAGGGACCAACGGAAACTCTCTGACCAATTTAAGTTGTTATGATAAATTGTACAACTCCTTCATATATCGATATTCTAGTGCTATTATGAGATTATACACATTACTTTATGTAGCTGGATACAATATATGTTTGCTATGTATGTTTATTGGTGTAGATTATCTCCCGTTGGTTGCATTCAATATAATTATTCTGAAAACGAGCCCAAGCTCGGCAAAACGTACCTAGTCGACTTGTAGGCCCATTCGCATTCATTGTTTTGAATAAAATTTGATTCATGTGGAACCGTACGATAAATGTTTGTTCCTCTATGATGACTAGTGTTTGTATTACGTCGGAATATTGCACAATAACTCATTCTGATGCTCGTTTCAACCCAAAAGCTATCCTTGTAAACATTCTCTGAATGCATGGAAAGGGTCAGCCTGATGCGAGTGTGTGTCATAAGTGACGTCACGATACCACGTGATCGCCTAGCTCATTAAAATTTCATTTTCCGCGGGAATCGCTTCACAGACGGGCTTAAAATCGAATTTATGCTACAAATATATTTTTCTGTATTTGTTTAATGTTGTCAAATGTTACATACAATGTTAAACTTTGTGTACACATGAAAAAAGGATTTTAGCTAATGCCTTATTTTTATTTCCTTTAAAATGGGGTTTGCTTAATAGAACAACTACGCTACGTGGATAGTGGAGACGTCTGCAGCTGAATGCATCCTTGCTCACCCGAGCCCTTTCTTGTCTTTACTCGTCTGTCCATCATTTTCGAGAGCTTCAGCCATCCCAGCATGCCTTGGTCCCAACCCATGACCTTCTCGCCATCCCTGCCTTGTCAGAACCCTGCGACCAATTCCCTGTGACACAACAAACCCGACATCACAAGTTGGTAGTTTCCATCCAGGAATACACAGTGCAAGATAATTATTTCGTTTCTGTCTCATTTCATGAAAAACTTCAACCTACCTAGTAGACTAGCGTCTGTTATGACATGATACTTACTTTACTTATGCCCATCAACCCTTCCGAGACATAGGCCGTCAACAACAGCTCTCCATGACATGCCAGCATGTTTATATATATATATTTTCTGTTTAGGTTTGGTAAAGTCATCAGACACAATATTAAATTATTCTTTTATTAGGTTCAGTCAATATAGGGCAAAGCTATTGCAAAACTTGTTTGGCTCTATGTACAGTGTATATAATATACTTTTGTAAGTTAGCCTATCTAATGATCAAAATAAATTCTTTCTGATGATTTTACATAAAATAATGCATTTTATATTAGACTTTGCTTATTACTTGAACTGTTCTCTACAAGTACAAACAACATTGAATCTGATTTGCAACGGGCAAAATCTTCTGAGGAGGGAATTTGAAATCAATCTAAAAAGTAGCTGGAGAATATGAAAGATGTAAATAACCCACCACAGCAAACTGACGATTAAGTTACACAGGTCTGTTCTGCACATGAGCCAAAAACAGGGGATTAAGTTACACAGGTCTGTTCTGCACATGAGCCAAAACAGGGGATTAAGTTACACAGGTCTGTTCTGCACATGAGCCAAAAGCAGGGGATTAAGTTACACAGGCCTGTTCTGCACATGAGCCAAAAACAGGGGATTAAGTTACACAGGCCTGTTCTGCACATGTGCCAAAAACAGGGGATTAAGTTACACAGGCCTGTTCTGCACATGTGCCAAAAACAGGGGGTTAAGTTACACAGGCCTGTTCTGCACGAGCCAAAAATAGGGGATTAAGTTACACAGGCCTGCTCTGCACATGAGCCAAAAATATGGGATTAAGTTACACAGGCCTGTTCTGCACACGAGCCAAAAATAGCTGTCTAGGTCATGTCAAATTTTTTGATTTTTGCAGACATGCATACTTTATAATTTCATATTTCAATTTCAATTTTAGTTTCTTTTAGTAATAAAATATATGCATTTAGTAATCTACAGATTAAAAAAACAACAGACAACATGAGTCAAGATGACCTTGTTTCTTAAAGAGAATAAAAACATCTATGGCTTGAATTCATATTACAGTGTATATTACATCCTGCTATCTATTTCCATGTCCGCCAAGCAAAAAAATTCAATGAATTAGAAATTCCACATTTTATGCTGTACATCCGGATATTTTTTAATATGCATATTTTTGGCGCGCTTTTCCGGATGCCGAGATGTGACGTCACATGACTCATAGTCGCACCAGGCCGACCCTTTCTATGCATTCAGAGCATGTTTACAAGGATAGCTTTCGGGTCAAAATGAGCGTCAAAATGAGTTATTATATATGCGATATTCCGATGTAATACAAACACTAGTCATCATAGAGGAACAAGCAGTTATCTTACGGTTCCACATGAATCCAATTTTATTCAAAACAAAACAAGTCGACTAGGTTTCGCCGAGCTTGGGCTCGTTTTTTAGATATATTGAATTCATGTGGAATCGTAAGATAACTGCTTGTTCCTCTACGATGACTAGAAATATTGCACAATAACTCATTCTGACGCTCGTTTTGACCCCAAAACTATCCTTGTAAACATGCTCTGAATGCATAGAAAGGGTCGGCCTGCTTCGAGTGTGAGTCGTATGTGATGTTACGATACCACGTGATCGTCTAGCTCATTAAATTTTTATTTTCCGCGGGAATTGCTACACAGACGGGTTTAAAATTGAATTTATGCTACAAATGTATTTTTCTGTACTTTTTTAATGTTCTCGAATGTTACATACAATGTTAAACTTCATGTACACATGGAAAATGGATTTTAGCTAATGCCTTGTTTTTATTTCCTTTAATAAGTCGATTTTTAAGGTTTGCTTCAATTTCAGCAATAAATAAAAAACTACTGAAGATATTTCAACAAATGAGGTGCCATTTTAATGCTTAATATCGGTCAAATCAAAAAAGATACAAAACTCGGTTTCACAATTTTACATATTAATGTCGACTTTGTTGTGGCAGGTCAAATAAGTAATGTGATCATCTCTCTAAGTTAAACCAGCATAATAATATTATATTAATATGAAGGATTATACAATTAAATTACACAATATGGAGGATTATAAAATAATTAAATGACACAAACTGTTGCATGTTATAAAAAGGATGGACTTTGTTGCAGTTGGCTGTATTTGATTTGACCAACACAATGACACTATTGCACAAAGGCCATCAACGGCAAATGTATCTAGAGTATATACCAGGGCGAGTGTGATCCTAACCTTGGAGAACTTTTCGAACTGGCCGATGCTTCCTTTGTCTATGACGGGGTCTTTCTGGCCGCTGCGGAGCATGGCTTCCTCCCGCATGGCCACAAAGTCTCGGGCATCTTTATCCCCTGCTCCCGGCTCATAGTAAACACTCATGTCTACGTCCCAGTCATCAGTTGTACGCTCGTCAAAGTCTGCAGACATTGACATCATGGTCAGGGTTGACACACTTAACAAACTATAAAGTAACACACTCAGTAGACCCTCTCTATTAAGGTCAGCCTTAGGACTTGACCAAACTGACCTCATTGGTGATGTGACTGTATTACTGAGGTGACTGTATTACTGAGGTGACTGTATTACCGAGGTGACTGTATTACCGAAGTGACTGTATTAGTGAGGTGACTGTATTACTGAGGTGACTGTATTTCTGAGGTGACTGTATTACTGAGGTGACTGTATTACTGAGGTGACTGTATTACTGAGGTGACTGGATTACTGAGATGACTGTATTACTGAGGTGGATGTATTACTGGGGTGACTGTATTAGTGAGGTGACTGTATTACTGATGTGACTGTATTTCTGAGGTGACTGTATTACTGAGGTGGCTGTATTACTGAGGTGACTGTATTACTGAGGTGGCTGTATTACTGAGGTGACTGTATTATTGAGGTGGTTGTATTAATGAGGTGGCTGTATTATTGAGGTGGCTGTATTACTGAGGTGGTTGTATTACTGAGGGGACTGTAAAGTGAATTTTTTTTGTAATTTTAACTGATGTATTGATAAGCATCATGATTACTTTTTACTGCCTTACATAATATATGTATTTTTATTTTGTTTCACATAATCTATGTATTGTAATATATTTAGAGCATTGTATCCACTAATGATTGTTATTTACAAACGTTACTGATTTATTTTGTTTTTAAAGATATGTAAATAAAGTAATAAATTTATATTATTCTTAACTGTCCCCAAATGCTCCCTTATTTCCCTCACACACTCCCTTCTTTCCCCCCACCTCTTTCCTTTCCCCACCTCCTTCCTTCCCCCACTTCTTTCCTTTCCCCACCCCTTTCCTTCCCTGCCCCACCTCCTTCCTTCTTCCACCTCCTTCCTTCCCCCACTTCTTCCTTCCCTCACCTCCTTCCTTCCCCCACTTCTTTCCTTCTCACACCTCCTTCCTATCCCACTTCTTTCCTTCCCCACTTCTTACTTTTCCCCACCTCCTTCCTCTCCCACTTCTTTCCTTCCCCCACTTCTTTCCTTTCCCCACCTCCTTGCTTCCCCCACCTCCTTCCTTTCCCCACCTCCTTCCTTCCTTCCCACACCTCCTCCCTCTCCCACCTCTTTCCTTCCCCCACTTCTTTCCTTTCCCCACCTCCTTCCTTCCTTCCCCACCTCCTTCCTTCCTTCCCACACCTCCTTCCTTCCTTCCTTCCCACACCTCCTTCCTCTCCCACCTCCTTCCTTCCCTCCCCACCCCCTTCCTTCCTTTCCCACCCCTTTCCTTCCTTCTCCCACCTTCTTCCTTCCCCCACCTCCTTCCTTCCCCCACCCCCTTCCTTTCCCCACCTCCTTCCTTCCTTCCCCCACTTTCTTGCTTCCCCCATCTCCTTCCTCCTTCTTCCCCCACACCCACCTCCTTCCTTCTCATCCCAGTACTGTGCGTCGGTGTAGAAGACGAGGCCACTTCCTCCCTTCTCCCACACAACCTCGAGCTCCGTCTCAAACAGCCGCTCCTTGTTCCTCTCCCTGTTGGTGACGTCATCATGGAGGGCCTCATGTCTCTCCCAGTCCTCACAGTCCTGCCACAACGACACAGTGTCAACTACAGTCTCTAACACACTCACAGTCCTGACACAAGGACACAATGTCAACTACACAGTCTCTAACACAGTCACAGTCCTGAGTCAAGGACACAGTGTCAACTACACAGTCTCTAACACATTCACAGTCCTGACACAAGGACACAATGTCAACTACACAGTCTCTAACACAGTCACAGTCCTGAGTCAAGGACACAGTGTCAACTACACAGTCTCTAACACACCCACAGTCCTGACACAAGGACACTGTGTCAACTACACAGTCTCTAACACACCCACAGTCCTAACACAAGGACTCAGTGTCAACTACACGGTCTCTAAACACACTTACAGTCCTGACACAGAGTCCCCTACACTGTCTCTAACACACTTACAGTCCTGACACAAGGATACAATGTCCCCTACACGGTATCTAACACACTCACATATTAGAGACCGTGTAGTTGACATTGGGTCCTTGTGCCAGGACTGTGAGTATTTTAGAGACCCACAGTCCTGGCACAAGGACCCAATGTCAACTACACGGTATCTAACACACTCACAGTCCTGACACAAGGACACAGTGTCCCCTACACGGTCTCTAACACACTCCCCATCCTGACACAATGACAAAGAGAAAACTGTGGAAACAGCTCATCATGTCACCACGCTAAGTGGATGACATAAGTAAGTATTTATAGGGCACCTATATCCAAAGGAACCAAAGTTCTGACACACAACAAAACAAAAATCATAAACATTGAGTATAATCATTGTTTCTGACTTTGTAATTGATGGCGAGTTTGTATACAATAACTGAAGAAATAGATTGAGTATATTACTGCCGATTACTGCTCTATTATGTGTAGATCATCACACCTACAACAAATCTGGCTTGTTTGCATCCTATTGTTCATTCTGATTGTATTGTTTATTTTATTTTAATGCTTTAAACACCTTAAAATACTACAAAGTACAAACACATGCTTATACCACCTTTAATAATATATATAAATTTACTAACACTATTATTACCTCCTCTGAGTCAGTCTCATCCTTGACATATTCCTTGTTGGTCTCTTCTGGTTCCTCATCATCCTTCTCAGTCCGTTTCACACCTTTTGACGCTTCCTTTGGTGCCGTCAACTTCTCTCCTTTGCGTGAAAAAGTCACCTCCTGTTCAGACTCAATCGCGTGTCCAGTTGCTGTGACAACAGTCTTGTGGTCCAAGTCTGACACCGCCACAATGTCTCCTCCGTAATCGTAGGGCACACACCCGTACATGCGACTTGACCTAGTCGCAGGAAAAGTCAACTTCAACTTCTTGATGATGCCAGGGGGTAGCTTACAGTCTCTGATGAGGGCGAGGAATGCACGGGTGGGGGTGCCTACGTTCCCGTGGGGCATCACACTGGGAGGGTGGAGCTCAGGCAACTTCTGCAGGTCTTGCCGAGTGAACTCCACTCTGTCCTCCGGTATCACCTTCTGCTCACTCCTCGTCTTGTAGTGGGTTGCCGACGACGCTGCAACAACAGTCTTTTCAATGAAACTAAACTAAATAACCAAATGTGTGTACTCTATTCGAAAGAATGTTTATTCTCTTATTGTATACTGGTCCAACTAGTTTTTGCTGAGAGTACATTGAGTCATATGTTGTTTTCACATAATCTAAAAAAACTACTGCACATTTCTTAAATTTAAAAATGGTTATAGGTGGATTCAAACCTCTCAGTAGACACATGTCAGTGCGATGTTCTATCCACCAGATTTTCTTTCTGCTGAGCTACTGCAACCCACGTTATGTTAATTAGCTATGTATTATAAGAAATTAACTAGTTTTGCAATATGATGACAATAACCACAGCTATCACTGATTCACTGTATACTATTTGTAATAACTTAAATGTAGCCCATCTGTAAGCTGTAAGTAACTATGTTGTAACAGTCCAGTTCTGAGTGTATCTCTCTTTTTCTGGACTAATTTATTATCGTATCTGTCTAAGACTAAGCCTACTCTTGAACTTTTGAAGCCAATAATCATAATATTAGTTACCGTTTTTCTCGGACACTTTAATCTTCGCAACTAAACACAGACTTCGCACGGAGTCACCATTCTCATCATGCCAATGTTTTCTGTGGTACGACTTGATGAGTTCACCGAGTCTCGTTGTTGTCATTCTGACAACGCAACACGTCGTTTTTTGAACGTTTCTCGTTGTCGCCGTGACATTTTCATTCGATTCTGGTCGATGTCGAAAATGAAAGCAGTCAAAACTACCTGCTTCAATAAGTTGGGAAAAATAATTACGTAAGTCGGACGAATGGTATTTAAACGGTATGTTAGAAATTATAGCGTAAACGATTTCGTTTTTTGTTGTCGCCGCCATTACTTAATATATATAAATTGCGCCATCTATCGGTTAGTTTTGTATCACCATATTCGCCGCATGAGGCGCCACTATTTATATGTTTAAATACAAATAGAGGGGTTCTGTTTTATTTAATATTTTAAACCTTTTATTCTACATCTAAATGTAAATATATATTTAACTTCTTTTTAATATAAATGAACCATTAATATGCATTATCCAGCGTACGCCCATTTTGATCAATAAAATTACACTTTATAATAACTAAACATGCATAGACCAGTCCATTTGGCATAGTACGTTCACGTTTGAATATGAAATTAATTTACTGCTTTATTCACATTAGCATAAAAACTATCGCATTTATAGCCATAAAACTATCGCATTTATTTTCGACAATTAATTATAAATAATAGATGTGTAATTACCGTTTCACCTGATATAATACTTATTAATGCCTTACTGTCTAACCTGATACAATACACAGTTCGCGCGTCTTGTCTAAATGTAATGTATCGGTTTTAATGGATAGTGTATGCAACAGGCCGTGTTTTGTTCCACGAACAATAAATGTAAGGAAGTCCAATTGGCAAACGTTAAAATTGGTGCCGTGAAACCATTTTGTACATGAAAGACTATATACTATTACCTGACACAATTGGACATGTTAATATTGCGTATGTGATTAGTTATTTGGCTAAATTACTTATGTGAGTTAATCTGAAGATGTGCGAACGGTAAATATGGTGAGCGATAATTGAAGTAATAACGGCGTTTCATAATAAACAAAGGAACTCGACTAATATTAGTTAAAATATAACCGTGTAGTTTCTAACCATCAGAATGTTATCGCTTTAAAAGGTATATTTCTGTAATGTACACTATGTACTAGGCTAAGGCCAGTAACGGCAAAGCTAATGCCTGACTTCCTAGGCTAAGCCTAAGCCTAAGGCTCAGCCTCAGCCTAAGGCTAAGCCCAGGAAACCGGGCTTAGGTTTAGCAGTTAAGAGTTAAGTAGCCAAGCATTACTTATGACTAGACTCGTATAGGGCCTCACGACAGCCCTGGATTTGGCCTAGGTTTGGATATATTAAAAAAATTGACATATACGTCAGAAGGGTAGGATACTCATACAAAAAAGGTTGGACTTTTGATAAGCCAAAGGCTTCCTTGTCCACTTGCCAGTTATCATTAATTCTCTTGATGGTAATCTTGTTAAATCATCAAGTTATACTTAGCCTAGGTATTCCTTAGACTCACAACCTGTGAAAGGGCTTGACATCTCTTCATGTTTATATTTTTCTCCCGAAGCTATGAAAGGAACATGCCCAAACAAGATAAACACCACTGTCTGAAGCCATCCTTCAAGATGTTGTGCCAGAAGCAAAAACAAAGCTCTTGATACAGTCTAGAAACTCAACATGCTGGTCCCTGGTAAAATTAAGGGTGTCCTGTGGTGGAGAAACAGACACACCAACATCATAACAACTTCACAAAACGTATAATGTGCCCCTGTAATGTAACATTTATTTAGATAACTTTTAAACTTTAAAGTAATAATTTACATGTGGAAGTTGCAATAAATATTGTTACGATGGTTACTTTGTCTTTGATGCCAGTCGATGCGTTGCAATGTGTCATATGGACATTCATATTAACTTAAACATTTGACTGTTATTATGGGTCTATCACACCATGTTTATTTGTGATTGTGAGATGAAAATTTACATCTCAAAATAATATTTGTTGGTTAATTTCCACAAAATGTTTGCTTGGCTAAATAGATGACAGCATTAATCGTGTGATGGGTCGAATGAAGACAAACAGTGGTGGAACTGGCAGTACGAGTCTCACTAGTGAGCGCGCGCCACCAGCGACTACAGCAAGCACCATGACAACGAGCAGTTCCAGTGGCCACATGGTGACAGCATCGTCTTCATCCTCTATTTCGTTGAATAACCTACAGACTGTTGACCTGAAGCTGCGGGATTCGCTGAGAGAACTATATTTCTTGATTCATCAAGTCCAGGTTTGGCTTTGCAGAAATTTTTCTATCTAAAATTTAACTGTTGATCAAGCTAGCACATGTATGTTAAGCGTTTCCTCCTGTACAGTTTGCATCTAGGGCACCAAACTTTTAGTGATTTATCTATGACCCCTGGAAATGTCCGTGACACTTTTAGTTTTTTTAGAAAAGGGACATTTGTTGTCATTTTACAAAATGAAATCTTCTACGAAACATGGCACTGTTATTACACATTATGAATGGTAAACATTTCTGGTGTACAGTGGAACCTCGATTTGTGGTCACCTCTGTAGTACAGCCACCTTGCAATTAAGGTCACCCTATGGCAGTCCCATATTATTTTCAAAACAGAAAGGTGTAGGAAATTAGTACACACCCACACATTCAGACATCACACTCACACATGCACATACTTGCTCGCTCATACACACATGGCCTGACACACACGCACATGCACTCGCACAAACACACACCACTTGTGGTATTTAGTGTATAATATCCATTAATGATTTGTTTACATTTTTCAGTATTATATAAAGGTAATCCTTGTGTAAGTGAGTTGCTGAGTAGAGAGAAAGGTAACGCGTGGTTTGTGCGCAGGAGGAGCGAGCTCGAGGGGAACACAACCTGACAAACATCACCAAGACACACGAGAGGATGCAGGAGCAGAAAAGTGAGTATGCACACGTGTAGGAACACAAGAGGAAAACAGGAGATAATGCCAACAAAGCACAGGACCTTTTAATTTGGTTTCAGAGTAGTTGTAATGAAACCAAATAAATGAAAATGTAATATTTGAGAATCTGTGAATTGTTCAATCTAGAAAAAAGATACATTTGAAATATGCTCAGAGGGAAATGTCAACCACAGAAAGAAGTTCCCCTCTATGTGGACTACAACACAAAGCGAAACTTCAATAGAAATAGTATTAATAGTTAATATTATATCTGTTAATTTCATAATAATTTCACATCACACATTATGGGAATTCCACAGATTATCATATTATTAATGGTAAAATGCATGCTGTAAAGAAAGTTTAATAGGCTGTGGGGAATTATGACTGTATTGACACTAGACTAGCATCCACATTTTAATAAGAGATTCAATCTAGTTATAGCAGCAGGAGACAGTTAACATGAAAATATAGTTTTATAGTGTTTACTTTTAATTGAGATAATTATTTTCTTCAGTTTCGCCGTATTTCAAGTCGAAATTGCGAGGCCTTTACAACACAGCGATGCAAGACGCAGAAAGTGAATCACAGTGAGTCGTTGACGAGACTCTTTAGTGACTAGAAGTTTTACTTGTTTAACTTATTTATTTACTCTAACTTTTTATTTTATTTTTCTGCCTAATTTGTAGCCTGTGTTTGTGATTACCATTGCAGTGACATTTTATTACTTATTTCACTAATTTTTAACAAGATTGCGGTCCAGAGGTACAAGCAAAAGGCGGCATGCGGACAAGGAAGCCTTTGGCCTATTGAGAGTCCAACCATTTTTCAAATACAAAGCCCGCCCTTGCCAAGCAGTTATATTTTTGAATAAATTCACACTGCTAGCATTAAGACAATCATCAGATAATTTGTTTCAGTCATTTATTGTCCTCTGAGAGAATGAGTATTTTCTCATATCTAACCTACACTGTTCCTTGACTAATGCTGTATTGTGCCCTCTGGTTATACTGCCTTCTTTCAGTTTGAAGAAAATATTTCTGTCAATATCTTCATAACCATTCAATATTTTTAAAACTTCTATTTGGTCTCCTCTTAATCTCCTGGTCTCAAATGTTGTCAACCCATATTCTGATAGGCATCTTTCATAACCAATATCTTACAGTTCAGGAATCAGCTTAGTTGCTCTTCGTTGGACACTTTCTAGCTTATCTATGCCCTTCTTATGATATGACCTCCATGCTTGTATACAATATTCCAAATGAGTTTTAACTATTGCTTTCTACAGTGGTACAATCAGCTGTTTCTCCTTATATGTGATATTTCTCCTAATTAGCCCTAGTATTTGGTTACCCTCTGAAGCAGCAATTCCACATTGCTCCGAAACTTTCATGTCAGCACTAACTGTTACTCCTAAGTCCTTTTCTTTTACAGTTTTACCTAATATAGTATCCCCCATTATGTATTCACTGCCACTCATAAATCCTTATATATTCTTTCTCATCATTTCCATGTCCTAAGTGAATGCATTTACATTTCCCAAAATTTAATAACATTCGCCATTTTTTAGACCATTGAACTAATTTGGCTAGATCATCTTATAAAGTGTGTTTATCTGCATCTGTTCTAACTCTTCTGTACACCTTTGTATTGTCTGCGAATTTCAGTACTTTGCTTGATATATCGTCATCCAAATCATATATATATCAAGAATAATATACCTGGTAGGTCCCAACACCGACCCCTGTGGCACTCCACTCAAAACTGGTTTAATTGCCAATTTTGCTCAAAAGTTCATTTAGATTTTCTAATTTCAGCTGTAAGGGTCTCTTTGTAGTTGTTGTAGTCTCCTATATTTCCGGTGTCTCTATAAACTCTCCATATAATTTGTTTGTAAGCAATCTTACGTATAGCCTCCTTTGAAAGGTGTTTCTTCCTGGATCGTTTCCCTTGCTTTTTTTTAGGTGAACAAATCTTTCAATAATACTCTCAATCTCATCTTTCAAAACGGTCCAACATTCTGTTGCTGTCTTGTTCTCCATTAAATTAGTCCAATCTATGTGTGCTACATATTTTCTCATCTGTTCATATTTGCCTTTGTTGAAGTTTCTCCACTGTTGCTTTTTACCATTATTCCCTGATTGTACTTTTATATTAAAATGGATCTGGTTATGACCACTAGATCCCAGAGGTTCATATACTTTCACATTATCAACCAATTCCTTCTGAGAAGAGAACACTCAATCCAACACATCCCCACCTCAGGTTGGTTCCAAAACATGTTGGGTAAGAAAACAGTCCTGTATTAGAAGTAGAAACTGTTAGTCATCACCTCCAGCACTCTCTAGTGATTTCCATGGAATATGTCCATGATTAAAATCACCCATTATAACACATTCTCCTTTATTTATCTCCTTTATAGCATTGTGCAGTTTTACATCATCCTCTTGTCTTATGTTAGGACTACGATAAACTAGTCCTACTGTGAATGTTGACTTTCTGGTAACATTGTTGCACCAGATAGCTTCCTCGTAATCTGCTTCACTTTTGAGTTGTACTTTTTATGCCTGTGTAGATTCTATAATATAAATATTATAGAATGACCTCACCTCCTCTTCTCTCTTGTATGTCCTTTCTAAACATGACATAACCTGATAGAGCTAATTCAGCATCTACCATGTCTTCGTGTGTCTATGATTCTGTGATGCCTATGACATCTGGGTCAATATCTGCTACCATGATTTCTAAATCACCTCTCATATTTACTATGCTTCTAGCATTTAAGCTTTTACCTGATTTTATTTAATTTCTCTGCTTAATTTATTTGTTTATTACTTTATCTAATATATCTGACTGATGCTGTGTTCGTCACCTGTTGTTTTGCAATATGTTCATCAAGCCATCAAAAAATGTAGAAGTGAAGAAAAAAAACATTGGGTAAAGTTTTTAAAGCAACATCTGGATGTGGGAATGTTTGCTTTAGTAGAGGTCCTACTGCCCTAATAATGTAACGCAGATATATTACTGTTATTAATGTATGCAGTGCAAAGCTTGACGGACGTCTCACACACACTTGATGTGATGTAGACACGCCACAACATACTGGATCCTTCAGTTGTGCTCTCTATAATTGTTCCAAGCAGAGTAATTGTCAAACACGTGACGTTTATCTGGTTTACCTATCCAGTTTAACTCTGTGTGAACACAGGTTTAATTTTGTTGTTTATTTAATTTATTTGTTTAGCTTAGATTTATTTGTTTGTTTTAAACACATTTTTGTTGTTTATTTTATTACTTATTTTAAACTAATTTGTTAGTGCCTTTGTATTAATGTTGAACCCAGCTACATGGTGCACCCAGCTACATGGTGCACCCAGTTACATGGTGCACCACTTTGTACACATTTCCTAGAGCATTTCATGTGAGTCTTTTTGATTCAGATTGCTGAGAAAAGCTCTTGATAAGATCGCCGAGATCAAAGCCCTGCAAGAACAAGGCCGTGAGTTTGGTGTTGTTTTCATCTAGCTGTGAACACTTTTGAGATTTCCCGTAGACTACGTTATTAGGGTTGCATCATGGTAACAGTTTTTGCTGTTGTAGACAAGAAGAAATGTCTGAATGTAACATCAGCACAAAAATGTCAACTGATGTTAAAATGCTGAAAGAAACAAAATATTTTAATCATTACCACAAAATGTAGGCTGTCTAGTTTATTGAACAAGTATCCAGAAGGTGATTTTGAGATTCTTGCAAACATTACAAGAGCTACTGCAGTCAGTAGTGTAACATTCAGTTATGATACTTGTTAAGCAAGCAATCATTTGTGGATATATGTGCGAGCAGTTTAAAATACCTTCAATTAGAGGGGAGAGGAGCAGTTTGTTACAATCATTATATTATACGTTATACTTTTTATATACATTTAAAAAAAACTAACTTTGTATTTCTGAGTGCATTGATTAACTACCAAAGTTAGATACTGATAGTTAGATATATTGTTATTATTTTATGAAGACCTGCAGTCAATGGTACAAAGACAAAGACAAAACAATGATGCCACCAATGCTTGAATAAATATTGTTGTTTTCACTTCACAGGGAGGGAAATGTTCACAAAGTAACAGTTGTCACAACTTACACTATGTTACAACTAACTACAGCATCCCTTGGTACTACTTGGTGCAGTTACTTGATGCTTTGCTAGTTCTACTTGGTGTAGTGACTTGATGCTATGCTAGTTCTACTTGGTGTAGTGACTTGATGCTATGCTAGTTCTACTTGGTGTAGTGACATGATGCTTTGCTAGTTCTACTTGGTGTAGTGACTTGAAGCTGTGCTAGTTCTACTTGGTGTAGTGATTTGATGCTGTGCTGGTTCTACTTGGTGTAGTGACGTGATGCTTTGCTAGTTCTACTTGGTGTAGTGACTTGAAGCTGTGCTAGTTCTACTTGGTGTAGTGATTTGATGCTGTGCTGGTTCTACTTGGTGTACTGACCTGATGCTATGCTAGTTCTACTTGGTGTAGTGACATGATGCTATGCTAGTTCTACTTGGTGTAGTGACTTGATGCTATGCTAGTTCTACTTTGTGTAGTGACATGATGCTATGCTAGTTCTACTTGGTGTAGTGACATGATGCTATGCTAATTCTACTTGGTGTAGTGACATGATGCTTTGCTAGTTCTACTTGGTGTAGTGACTTGAAGCTGTGCTAGTTCTACTTGGTGTAGTGATTTGATGCTGTGCTAGTTCTACTTGGTGTAGTGACTTGATGCTATGCTAGTTCTAATTGGTGTATTGACTTGATGCTGTGCTAGTTCTACTTGGTGTAGTGACTTGATGCTGTGCTAGTTCTACTTGGTGTAGTGACTTGATGCTGTGCTAGTTCTACTTGGTGTAGTGACTTGATGCTGTGCTAGTTCTACATGGTGTAGTGACTTGATGCTGTGCTAGTTCTACATGGTGTAGTGACTTGATGCTGCGCTGGTTCTACTTGGTGTAGTGATTTGATGCTATGCTAGTTCTACTTGGTGTAGTAACTTGATGCTGTGCTAGTTCCACTTGGTGTAGTGACTTGATGGCTGTGCTAGTTCTACTTGGTGTAGTGACTTGATGCTATGCTAGTTCTACTTCGTGTACTGACCTGATGCTGTGCTAGTTCTAATTGGTGTAGTGACTTGATGCTGTGCTAGTTCTACTTGGTGTAGTGACTTGATGCTATGCTAGTTCTAATTGGTGTAGTGACTTGATGCTGTTCTAGTTCTACTTGATGTAGTGACTTGATGCTGTGCTAGTTCTACTTGGTGTAGTGACTTGATGCTGTGCTAGTTCTACTTGGTGTAGTGACTTGATGCTATGCTAGTTCTAATTGGTGTAGTGACTTGATGCTGTGCTAGTTCTACTTGGTGTAGTGACTTGATGCTGTGCTAGTTCTACTTGGTGTAGTGACTTGATGCTGTGCTAGTTCTAATTGGTGTAGTGACTTGATGCTGTGCTAGTTCTACTTGGTGTAGTGACTTGATGC
This sequence comes from Paraescarpia echinospica, assembly GCA_020002185.1. Taxonomy (NCBI): domain Eukaryota; kingdom Metazoa; phylum Annelida; class Polychaeta; order Sabellida; family Siboglinidae; genus Paraescarpia; species Paraescarpia echinospica. The sequence continues at coordinate 1,293,920 of CM034539.1, forward strand.
TATGCTAGTTCTATTTCGTGTACTGACCTGATGCTATGCTAGTTCTACTTGGTGTAGTGACATGATGCTGTGCTAGTTCTACTTGGTGTAGTGACTTGATGCTGTGCTAGTTCTACTTGGTGTAGTGACTTGATGCTGTGCTAGTTCTACTTGGTGTAGTGACTTGATGCTGTGCTAGTTCTACTTGGTGTAGTGACTTGATGCTGTGCTAGTTCTACTTGGTGCAGTTACTTCATGCTATGCTGGTACTACTTTGAGCAGTGACGTGATGCTATGCTAGTTCTACTTGGTGTAGTGATGTGATGCTATGCTAGTTCTACTTGGTGTAGTGAAGTGATGCTATGCTAGTTCTACTTGGTGTAGTGACATGATGCTATGCTAGTTCTACTTGGTGTAGTGACTTGATACTATGATAATTCTACTTGGTGTAGTGATGTGATGCTATGCTAGTTCTACTTGGAGCAGTGACATGATGCTATGCTGGTGCTACTTTGAGCAGTGACGTGATGCTGTTACTGTCGACAGAGGTACACCGCCCCAAGCAGATCATGAGACGAGGGGTACTCATGAACATGCTACAACAGAATGCAATCACCCTGCCCCTGTTTATTGGCAAGCCAGGCGAGAGGTACGTCTCACCCCTTTGTGTGGCGCGGTGGTTGGAGTATCGGACTCTCAATCGAGAGAACCTTGGGCATGTTCACTCACTCTACGTTGCTTCAGTTCACTTCGCTGTATGAATGGGTACCTGGCTATAGGCAGTGGTGGATATTTGTGTACAAATAATCTTCATGCATTAATTGCAGCATGGCTGAATGCTTCCCAGAGAATTGAGATGGTGTTTGATTGAGCAGGTCTTGCAAGGGAGTAGACTGTAAGGTGCATTGAGCAGGTCTTGCGAGGGAGTAGACTGTAAGGTGCATTGAGCAGGTCTTGCGAGGAAGTAGACTGTAAGGTGCATTGAGCAAATCTTGCGAGGGAGTAGACTGTAAAGTGCATTGAGCAGGTCTTGCGAAGGAGTAGACTGTAAGGAGCATTGAGCAGGTCTTGCGAGGGAGTAGACTGTAAGGCGCATTGAGCAGGTCTTGCGAGGGAGTAGACTGTAAGGCGCATTGAGCAGGTCTTGCGAGGGAGTAGACTGTAAGGTGCATTGAGCAGGTCTTGCGAGGGAGTAGACTGTAAGGCGCATTGAGCAATTTTGCGAGGGAGTAGACTGTAAGGCGCATTGAACAGGTCTTGCGAGGGAGTAGACTGTAAGGCGCATTGAGCAGGTCTTGCGAGGAAGTAGACTGTAAGACGCATTGAGCAGGTCTTGCGAGGGAGTAGACTGTAAGGTGCATTGAGCAGGTCTTGCCAGGGAGTAGACTGTAAGGTGCATTGAGCAGGTCTTGCCAGGGAGTAGACCGTAAGGCGCATTGAGCAGGTCTTGCGAGGGAATAGACCGTAAGGCGCATTGAGCAGGTCTTGCGAGGGAGTAGACTGTAAGGCGCATTGAGCAGGTCTTGCGAGGGAGTAGACTGTAAGGCGCATTGAGCAGGTCTTGCGAGGGAGTAGACTGTAAGGTTGCAGGTTTGAGCAGGTCTTGCCAGGGAGTAGACTGTCAGGTGCATTGAGCAGGTCTTGCGAGGGAGTAGACTAAGGTGCATTGAGCAGGTCTTGCCAGGGAGTAGACTGTAAGGTGCATTGAGCAGGTCTTGCCAGGGAGTAGACTGGAAGGCGCATTGAGCAGGTCTTGCGAGGGAGTAGACTGTAAGGTGCATTGAGCAGGTCGTGCGAGGGAGTAGACTGTAACGTGCATTGAGCAGGTCTTGCGAGGGAGTAGACTGTAAGGCGCATTGAGCAGGTCTTGCGAGGAAGTAGACTGTAAGATGCATTGAGCAGGTCTTGCGAGGGAGTAGACTGTAAGGTGCATTGAGCAGGTCTTGCCAGGGAGTAGACCGTAAGGCGCATTGAGCAGGTCTTGCGAGGGAGTAGACCGTAAGGCGCATTGAGCAGGTCTTGCGAGGGAGTAGACCGTAAGGCGCATTGAGCAGGTCTTGCGAGGGAGTAGACCGTAAGGCGCATTGAGCAGGTCTTGCGAGGGAGTAGACTGTAAGGCGCATTGAGCAGGTCTTGCGAGGGAGTAGACTGTAAGGCGCATTGAGCAGGTCTTGCGAGGGAGTAGACTGTAAGGCGCATTGAACAGGTCTTGCGAGGGAGTAGACTAAGGTCTTGCGAGGGAGTAGACTGTAAGGTGCATTGAGCAGGTCTTGCGAGGGAGTAGACTGTAAGGGGCATTGAGCAGGTCTTGCGAGGGAGTAGACTTTAAGGCGCATTGAGCAGGTCTTGCGAGGGAGTAGACTGTCAGGTGCATTGAGCAGGTCTTGCGAGGGAGTAGACTGTAAGATGCATTGAGCAGGTCTTGCGAGGGAGTAGACTGTAAGGTGCATTGAGCAGGTCTTGCCAGGGAGTAGACCGTAAGGCGCATTGAGCAGGTCTTGCGAGGGAGTAGACCGTAAGGCGCATTGAGCAGGTCTTGCGAGGGAGTAGACCGTAAGGCGCATTGAGCAGGTCTTGCGAGGGAGTAGACTGTAAGGCGCATTGAGCAGGTCTTGCGAGGGAGTAGACTGTAAGGCGCATTGAGCAGGTCTTGCGAGGGAGTAGACTGTAAGGCGCATTGAACAGGTCTTGCGAGGGAGTAGACTAAGGTGCATTGAGCAGGTCTTGCCAGGGAGTAGACTGTAAGGTGCATTGAGCAGGTCTTGCCAGGGAGTAGATTGTAAGGTGCATTGAGCAGGTCTTGCGAGGGAGTAGACTGTAAGGCGCATTGAGCAGGTCTTGCGAGGGAGTAGACTGTAAGGTGCATTGAGCAGGTCTTGCGAGGGAGTAGACTGTAAGGCGCATTGAGCAGGTCTTGCGAGGGAGTAGACTGTAAGGTGCATTGAGCAGGTCTTGCCAGGGAGTAGACTGTAAGGTGCATTGAGCAGGTCTTGCGAGGGAGTAGACTGTAAGGCGCATTGAGCAGGTCTTGGGAGGGAGTAGACTGTAAGGTGCATTGAGCAGGTCTTGGGAGGGAGTAGACTGTAAGGCGCATTGAGCAGGTCTTGCGAGGGAGTAGACTGTAAGGTGCATTGAGCAGGTCTTGCCAGGGAGTAGACTGTAAGGTGCATTGAGCAGGTCTTGCGAGGGAGTAGACTGTAAGGTGCATTGAACAGGTCTTGCCAGGGAGTAGACTGTAAGGTGCATTGAGCAGGTCTTGCCAGGGAGTAGACTGTAAGGCGCATTGAACAGGTCTTGCGAGGGAGTAGACTGTAAGGCGCATTGAGCAGATATTGCGAGGGAGTAGACTGTAAGGTGCATTGAGCAGGTCTTGCGAGGGAGTAGACTGTAAGGGGCATTGAGCAGGTCTTGCGAGGGAGTAGACTGTAAGGGGCATTGAGCAGGTCTTGCGAGGGAGTAGACTGTAAGGTGCATTGAGCAGGTCTTGCCAGGGAGTAGACTGTAACGCGCATTGAGCAGGTCTAGCGAGGGAGTAGACTGTAAGGCGCATTGAGCAGGTCTTGCGAGGGAGTAGACTGTACGGCGCATTGAGCAGGTCTTGCGAGGGAGTAGACTGTAAGGCGCATTGAGTAGGTCTTGCGAGGGAATAGACTGTAATGCGCATTGAGCAGGTCTTGCGAGGGAGTAGACTGTAAGGTGCATTGAGCAGGTCTTGCGAGGGAGTAGACTGTAAGGTGCATTGAGCAGGTCTTGCGAGGGAGTAGACTGTAAGGCGCATTGAGCAGGTCTTGCGAAGGAGTAGACTGTAAGGTGCATTGAGCAGGTCTTGCGAGGGAGTAGACTGTAAGGCGCATTGAGCAGGTCTTGCCAGGGAGTAGACTTTAAGGCGCATTGAACAGTCCTAAGGACTGGATATTGTGCTCCATAAGAACTCACCTTTACCGTGTTATAATGGTTGAAGGTCAAGTACTTGGACTTGGACTTAAATACAGTTTTCCATTGCTTAGTCTTGGGTTTTTGAAATGACATACACCGTACGTGTACATCGTCAGTTGTATTTACCAAAATGTCATGTACATTTCAAGTTCATAACAAGTATTTAGAATACAAAACAATATTTCTCTAGTCTTCTGCCTGTGTGTTGCACATTGAGTGCACATCCTGATTATGTCTATGTACTATTAATATTATTTTTTAACGTGTGGTTGGTTAGAATTCTGCCGGTGCATCTAGTTCAGTGTTACGAACCTGTTGCAGGCCTCCTCCACTGTGTGGCGCTGTCTCTGCTGAACCGAACTACATTGCTAAGCCTGGAGACAAGGTGGCAGCACGGGTACGTAGCACCGATGGAGAAGAGAATTGGATTCTGGCTGAAGTTGTGTCGTACAACAGCATCACGTGCAGATACGAGGTGGACGATATAGACGCGGAGGAAGGGAAAGAGTAAGACCTCGTCCAAGTGAACTGCTACTCTTTACTTCTTTTCCTTGTCAGGCCACATCACTTCCTAAACGGCCGGCACCTTGGGCGCCAAATTTTAGAGTTTAATCTATGATCACTCGGAAGAAAAGTAATGCCTACATTTTTTGAAATTCCCAGTAGGTTAACGTTTTTTTAACCAATCCGAGAATTTTATCAGATATTAAACGGACGTAAATTTATTGTTCGTAATGTTACGCTTATTTTCTGTGATTTCACCAAGGTGCACAGAACAGTTTGGGATGTTTTACATTAATTATAAAAAAACTTTTTCAAATTTACATCAAACTTAATTTACAAATACTGCAGGAAACCAAGTTCTGCTTCTGTGCATATGTGGCAGTGCCTGGGGTAGGGGCTTTTTGCTAGTATATGTAACAACTATGTTAAACTTTAAAGCATTTTAGTTGGACAGGTACAGAGCTTATATTAAAACAAAAGAAAACCAACCACCATCAAAGCATTACATTGTATTTAACTGTTTGAGTTACTGTTTTTCTGATGTGATTTCCTCACAGAAGGCATACGCTGAGTCGAAGGCGAATTGTCCCACTGCCTATCTGGAAAGTTAGCCCTGAAACTGACCCAGAAGCCCTGTTTCCCAAAGGAGCGGTAAGTAATGTATCATGCGTTCATTTAGGTTACAGCTACCTTTAGGTAGTCTTCATAGAAGTAATAGATGAGCCAATGTTCTGGCAATATACCGTAAGACTGTTATATACATAACATTATTAATATTTAGCAAAATTCTTAGACTATTTCTCACTGGATGATTTATGGCTGTCAAATGTCATCTGTTTTAAATAATAATAATTACATTATGTGAACACAAATAAACACAGCATAATTACATTTTCAGATGTCCTTAGCAATTCACTGTACAGTTTCTTTCCTGCTGTTTACTGTTCTCATGTCACTGTTTGTTACTGTCAGTGGTGACAATAATTTAATTAAACTTTGACAATTTTGTGTTGTACACAATTTTCATTGGGAGTTTTGTGTAATTATAATGCCACAATTCTGTGATCTTTTTCATCTCAAAATACATCTAAATTAACAATGTTATACTTCATGTTTTAATTTTATTACTGTAGTAAAAAAATTAATTTTCATGACAGAAATAGTATAAGACGGGAATTTGAGACCAATGAATAATCCAATTAGTTTTTTCACTTTTCAAGATGAAGTTAGTTTGTTGTCATGAATTACTGTATAGCGATTATTTTATTATTCTAAATCTTCTTCACAACCATGAAGTTTGTGATAAGAATAGTTATAATAATTTAACTGCCTACTTAATGAACATATTCATCAACTGTTATGTCATAAGTTACTCATAACACTGGGAGGGGAAAGTCCTTAGAGGGAGTTATACCAGCATACCTTTATGGTCAGGAGACAGTGGCACTGACAGAACAACAACAACAGGAGCTGCAAGTTTGTGAGAACAACTGGGTTAGAAGAATAACAAGAACAAAGTGGGTAGACAGAAGAAGGACGAATGACCTGAAGAAAGAGGTTGGAATGCAATGTAATGTAACAGGAGGATTATTGAGAAGCCGGATGAGATGGGCAGGTCACTTGGCAAGGATAGATGCCGGAAAAATAGCGAAGAGAGCAGAGGCAGAACAACATAAAGGATACGGGAAAAGGGGAAGGCCACAGCTGAGATGGGAGGACTGCATGAGGAGAGACATGAGAAGATCAGGGGAGGATGAAAAATGGAGAGAGAGAGAGTGATGTACAGAAAACTTTAGAAGGAAAAAACACAGTTAGTGGTTCTGGTATACTGTACCTGACCCTCACCCCTGTACAGCAGGGAACAAGGAGGAGACAATGAGAGTGGTTCAGCTATACTGTACCTAACCCTCACCCCTGTACAGCAGGGAACAAGGAGGAGACAATGAGAGTGGTTCAGCTATACTGTACCTGACCCTCACCCCTGTACAGCAGGGAACAAGGAGGAGACAATGAGAGTGGTTCAGCTATAATGTACCTGACCCTCACCCCTGTACAGCAGGGAAGAAGGAGGAGACAGAGAGTGGTTCAGCTATACTGTACGTGACGCTCACCCCAGTACAGCAGGAAAAAAGGAGACACAGAGAGTGGTTCAGCTGTACTGTACCTGACCCTCACCCCTGTACAGCAGGGAATAAGGAGGAGACACAGAGAATGGTTCAGCTATACTGTACCTGACCCTCACCCCTGTACAGCAGGGAACAAGGAGGAGACACAGAGAGTGGTTCAGCTATAATGTACCTGACCCTCACCCCTGTACAGCAGGGAACAAGGAGGAGACACAGAGAGTGGTTCAGCTATACTGTACCTGACCCTCACCCCTGTACAGCAGGGAACAAAGAGGAGACAATGAGAGTGGTTCAGCTATACTGTACCTGACCCTCACCCCTGTACAGCAGGGAACATGGAGGAGACAATGAGAGTGGTTCAGCTATACTGTACCTGACCCTCACCCCTGTACAGCAGGGAACAAGGAGGAGACAATGAGAGTGGTTCAGCTATACTGTACCTGACCCTCACCCCTGTACAGCAGGGAACAAGGAGGAGACACAGAGAGTGGTTCAGCTATACTGTACCTGACCCTCACCCCTGTACAGCAGGGAACAAGGAGGAGACAATGAGAGTGGTTCAGCTATACTGTACCTGACCCTCACCCCTGTACACCAGGGAACAAAGAGGAGACACAGAGAGTGGTTCAGCTATACTGTACCTGACCCTCACCCCTGTACAGCAGGGAACAAGGAGGAGACACAGAGTGGTTCAGCTATACTGTACCTGACCCTCACCCCTGTACAGCAGGGAACAAGGAGGAGACAATGAGAGTGGTTCAGCTATACTGTACCTGACCCTCACCCCTGTACAGCAGGGAACAAGGAGGAGACACAGAAAGTGGTTCAGCTATACAGTACCTGACCCTCACCCCTGTACAGCAGGGAACAAGGAGGAGACAATGAGAGTGGTTCAGCTATACTGTACCTGACCCTCACCCCAGTACACCAGGCAACAAGGAGACACAGAGAGTGGTTCAGCTATACTGTACCTGACCCTCACCCCTGTACAGCAGGGAACAAGGAGACAATGAGAGTGGTTCAGCTATACTGTACCTGACCCTCACTGCTGTACAGCAGGGAACAAGGAGGAGACACAGAGAGTGGTTCAGCTATACTGTACCTGATCCCCACCCCTGTACAGCAGGGAACAAGGAGGAGACAATGAGATGTGGTGGACAGCTCAGCTATACTGTACCTGACCCTCACCCCTGTACACCAGGGAACAAGGAGGAGACACAGAGAGTGGTTCAGCTATACTGTACCTGACCCTCACCCTGTACAGCAGGAACAAGGAGAGAGACACAGAGGAGTGGTTCAGCTATACTGTACCTGACCCTCACCCCTGTACAGCAGGGAACAAGGAGGAGACACAGAGAGTGGTTCAGCTATACTGTACCTGACCCTCACCCCTGTACAGCAGGGAACAAGGAGGAGACACAGAGAGTGGTTCAGCTATACTGTACCTGACCCTCACCCCTGTACAGCAGGGGAACAAGGAGGAGACACAGAGAGTGGTTCAGCTATACTGTACCTGACCCTCACCCCCGTACAACAGGGAACAAGGAGGAGACACAGAGGGAAATTAGTTTCAGCTATACTGTACCCAGCCCTCACCTGTACAGCAGGGAACCAGGAGGAGACACTGAGAGTGGTTCAGCTATACTGTACCTGACCCTCACCCCTGTACAGCAGGGAACAAGGAGGAGACAATGAGAGTGGTTCAGCTATACTGTACCTGACCCTCACCCCTGTACAGCAGGGAACAAGGAGGAGACAATGAGAGTGGTTCAGCTATACTGTACCTTACCCTCACCCCTGTACACCAGGGAACAAGGAGGAGACACAGAGAGTGGTTCAGCTATACTGTACCTGATCCTCACCCCTGTACAGCAGGGAACAAGGAGGAGACAATGAGAGTGGTTCAGCTATACTGTACCTTACCCTCACCCCTGTACAGCAGGGAAGAAGGAGGAGACAATGAGAGTGGTTCAGCTATACTGTACCTGACCCTCACCCCTGTACAGCAGGGAACAAGGAGGAGACACAGAGAGTGGTTCAGCTATACTGTACCTGACACACCCCTGTACAGCAGGGAAGAAGGAGGAGACACAGAGAGTGGTTCAGCTATACTGTACCTGACCCCCACCCCTGTACAGCAGGGAACAAGGAGGAGACACAGAGAGTGGTTCAGCTATACTGTACCTGACCCTCACCCCTGTACAGCAGGGAACAAGGAGGAGACAATGAGAGTGGTTCAGCTATACTGTACCTTACCCTCACCCCTGTACACCAGGAAACAAGGAGGAGACACAGAGAGTGGTTCAGCTATACTGTACCTGACCCTCACCAATGTACAGCAGGGAACAAGGACGAGACAATGAGAGTGGTTCAGCTATACTGTGCCTGACCCTCACCCCTGTACAGCAGGGAACAAGGAGGACACACAGAGAGTGGTTCAGCTATATTGTACCTGACCCTCACCCCTGTACAGCAGGGAAGAAGGAGGAGACACAGAGAGTGGTTCAGCTATACTGTACCTGACCCTCACCCCTGTACACCAGGGAACAAGGAGAAGACACAGAGAGTGGTTCAGATATACTGTACCTGACCCTCACCCCTGTACAGCAGGGAACAAGGAGGAGACACAGAGAGTGGTTCAGCTATACTGTACCTGACCCTCACCCCAGTACACCAGGCAACAAGGAAACACAGAGAGTGGTTCAGCTATACTGTACCTGACCCTCACCGCTGTACAGCAGGGAACAAGGAGGAGACACAGGGATTGGTTCAGCTATACTGTACCTGACCCTTACCCCTGTACACCAGGGAACAAGGAGGAGACACAGAGAGTGGTTCAGCTATACTGTACCTGAACCCCACCCCTGTACAGCAGGGAACAAGGAGGAGACACAGAGAGTGGTTCAGCTATACTGTACCTGACCCTCACCACTGTACAGCAGGGAACAAGAAGACACAGAGAGTGGTTCAGCTATACTGTACCTTACCCTCACCCCAGTACACCAGGCAACAAGGAGACACAGAGATTGGTTCAGCTATACTGTACCTGACCCTTACCCCTGTACACCAGGGAACAAGGAGGAGACACAGAGAGTGGTTCAGCTATACTGTACCTGACCCTCACCCCTGTACAGCAGGGAACAAGGAGACAATGAGAGTGGTTCAGCTATACTGCACCTGACCCTCACCCCTGTACAGCAGGGAACAAGGAGGAGACACAGAGAGTGGTTCAGCTATACTGTACCTGACCCCCACCCCTGTACAGCAGGGAAGAAGGAGGAGACACAGAGAGTGGTTCAGCTATACTGTACCTGACCCCCACCCCTGTACAGCAGGGAAGAAGGAGGAGACACAGAGAGTGGTTCAGCTATACTGTACCTGACCCTCACCCCTGTACAGCAGGGAACAAGGAGGAGACAATGAGAGTGGTTCAGCTATAATGTACCTGACCCTCACCCCTGTACAGCAGGGAACAAAGAGACACAGAGTGTGGTTCAGCTATACTGTACCTGACCCTCACCCCAGGCAACAAGGAGACACAGAGAGTGTTTCAGCTATACTGTACCTGACCCTCACCCCTGTACAGCAGGGAACAAGGAGACAATGAGAGTGGTTCAGCTATACTGTACCTGACCCTCACTGCTGTACAGCAGGGAACAAGGAGGAGACACAGAGAGTGGTTCAGCTATACTGTACCTGATCCCACCCCTGTACAGCAGGGAACAAGGAGGGGAGCAACAACACTGGATTATTTTGTTTCATGGTCAAATCGTTGTACATCCCTTGCATTATGAGGTGTGTGTTTTGCTTTCAGCTGGTATTGGCGTTATACCCTCAGACGACTTGTTTCTACCGAGCCTTGGTTCACGAGCCCCCAGAACTGGTACTGTCTTGTGGATTAGGGGGTATTAATGAAGGGCTACTTCTTCAGATTAATTTTAAGCTTTATTTAAATCACATAGAATGGAATTCCACATTAAAAGGTCACACATAATGTCAAGAAAATAGAATCATAGTTGTTTACAGAAAATAAAACAGTGTTCGATCTAGAAAATAATTATGTTCAGATTCACAATTTTGCTTCAGTAACATATTTGCTCAGAGATCAGTATTCTCCAAGTTGATTATGTTTGTGTGGATTGTGTTTGCAGACTTCAAGCGATTACTCCGTGTTATTTGAGGACACATCTTACCCCGAGGGGTATTCACCCCCACTCTCAGTGGCTCAGAGATACGTCATTGCCTGCAGGGATGACCGCAAGAAATGACCACACATCTAACACTATGACAGTTCCATCTTCAAGTCACGTGACCGTCACATGACACTGTTGTCATCACATGATACCATATGGAGTACATATGCATTGTGTTTGGTGCTAGAGAGAGACATATGTTCAATTGAGACATCAGAACGTTCATAGATGTGGCTTCAGCCATGTTATTACAATTTGATTTTCTGGACCTTTTAAGGTTTAACAAGATCTGTCTAACCTTCCGTTTGGTTCATTTGTACAGTTCAGGGCTCAAAGGTTAGGGCTGAAATCACTTCCCAGTTTTCATTGTTTCACTAATGGAAACTGGTTAATATAGAACGTATTTATTTTATTATTATTTCTTGTTTGATAAACGTTTTCAAGTCTGGGTTAACTATTAATATATATTAATAATAACAAAATGTATATTGTGACTAAAACTCTCCCCAACTCGAGCTCAGAGGTGCACTGAAACAACTGGGATAAACAATCTGAGAGGTTGTCAACAGACAGATGAGAAGCGCTTGGAGCCAAGGAGGACAACAGGGTAAATATAATGACATGGTCCGCTCTTAGATGACGGCAGACTTGTGTTGTATTTCTCACTGACCTAACACTAACAGAGGTTGAACTCTAAACAGTTGGGGCAGCACCCGAGAAAGCTGTAATTTGACCTAGTAATGACAAGAATCCTGTAAATACTCTTTGTTCTGTGCAATACCTTTTTTAATTGTTTTCAATATTTTGCCACTCCTAACCCACTGAAATCTCTCATCTAAAATATTATAATGAATAGATGATCGCTATAGAAATAATCAGAGTAACGTTAACCATGGGTTTTTATGAAATGGAACATCTGCGATCTGTACGGCTCCATAATCAACCAACAGTGGCAGAGTAACACAAACATTTGGACAAAGCCACAGGCCATGTTCAATTGTTTTTGTTACTCTTCCACTTCTTGAGGATGGTCAGAGTCGGTGTAGCTCGTTAGTGTTCCGTTTTATTACCCACAACCAATTGATTCTAGTAAATTGACTGCAATGGCAAATTAAGTAATTTAGAAAAGATAGTTTGCCATTTTGTACATAATGACTATCATAAGATAAAGAATAGTTATAAGGTGCACCATGCTATATGCAATGACCACATCATGATGTAAACACGTTTTCTCATCATAGCCACGTGCCAGTTTGATTACAAAATAAACTGCACCTGTGTATATTTGCAGTAGAACATAATCATAATGCTTCTCTAGTAAACAAGTCATGACAATCGTACGTATCAAACTGATTACTTTGCATAATTTGGTGACAGTTGTCTGTTTTTTAAGTAAAATGAGAATGGCTACCAGGATAAACTAGAGTCCAAGATACAATGTTTCACTATTCATTTTACATCATAGATCTTAATCATTCACCAATTTGTTTCTCGTTGATGGTACACTATATTCGTGGATTTTGTATTTTAAAAACATTAAAATACTGCTCATGGCTATTTCATGGAAAACATGCAAAGCTAAATGCTTGGTAATTTATCTTTAATTGATAACATCTGTGTCAACTAATACATAACAATTTTGATATTTTTCTTGTACTATGACTTCAGATGCATATGAAAAGTTGTGGAGATAAAACACTGGAAACATTACAATAAAAGTGAGAGTATGTCGATACAGGCCATATAATATCTAAGACCATATTAAAATTATACCATTACTTCGCTGTTAGGTTAAGTATGTTTAGTTAAATGATGAATTGATGTACCATTAAAATGAACAGACCGTGCATTTACACATTTGTACAGTTAACGAGAGTAGACATAAGTGTTGTATATTTTGGTATAATAAAATGGTTTAAAAATGATGATATGTTGTGTTGTTGTAATAATGTAGCAGAATCATAACATTGTTTACTTAGTTAAAAACTATTTCAAGTGGGCAAGCTGTATGTATGCATATATGTATGTAAGTCTTGAGAAAAGGCCCATGAAAGAAAACTTCCTGGTTAGTGCCCGTCATGCGTACCACGGTAGTTATTTTTACTTGATGTAACTTGGTTGCCACCAATGCTGCCTGGTTCTGATGTCCACAATAATGTGAATTAATACCTGTTCCACTCAATAGATGGCACCACCATCAACAAATAGTCCCCTCTGCAATGCTTCCACACGTCCATATGTAATGTGTTTTGGGGAACTACTAAATCCATCCATTTTGTTCATAACAGCTTTATTGAAAGACCCTCCCACACATCAGTTGGACAGTCCGAGATAATTTTGGACTTTGATTTGATGGGTGCAGTCCTATCCTGTCCTGTATTATTTGACAGACGGCATAAGCAGGGCCACTGGTGGGTAATGTTACCTTGACTGGCCTAAACCCTCTCCCTCACCCAAGGGGAGTACTTAGTAGATGGACGCTGCTAATAATTTAGACCAGGTAAGTAAAAGATTGCACAATTGGGAGTTTTGTGTAATTATAATGCCACAATTCTGTGATCTTTTTCATCTCAAAATACATCTAAATTAACAATGTTATACTTCATGTTTTAATTTTATTACTGTAGTAAAAAATTTAATTTTCATGACAGAAATAGTATAAGACGGGAATTTGAGACCAATGAATAATCCAATTAGTTTTTTCACTTTTCAAGATGAAGTTAGTTTGTTGTCATGAATTACTGTATAGCGATTATTTTATTATTCTAAATCTTCTTCACAACCATGAAGTTTGTGATAAGAATAGTTATAATAATTTAACTGCCAACTTAATGAACATATTCATCAACTGTTATGTCATAAGTTACTCATAACACTGAGAGGGGAAAGTCCTTAGAGGGAGTTATACCAGCATACCTTTATGGTCAGGAGACAGTGGCACTGACAGAACAACAACAACAGGAGCTGCAAGTTTGTGAGAACAACTGGGTTAGAAGAATAACAAGAACAAAGAGGGTAGACAGAAGAAGGACGAATGACCTGAAGAAAGAGGTTGGAATGCAATGTAATGTAACAGGAGGATTATTGAGAAGCCGGATGAGATGGGCAGGTCACTTGGCAAGGATAGATGCCGGAAAAATAGCGAAGAGAGCAGAGGCAGAACAACATAAAGGATACGGGAAAAGGGGAAGGCCACAGCTGAGATGGGAGGACTGCATGAGGAGGGACATGAGAAGATCAGGGGAGGATGAAAAATGGAGAGAGAGAGAGCGATGGACAGAAAACTTTAGAAGGAAAAAACACAGTTAGTGGTTCTGGTATACTGTACCTGACCCTCACCCCTGTACAACAGGGAACAAGGAGGAGACAATGAGAGTGGTTCAGCTATACTGTACCTGACCCTCACCCCTGTACAGCAGGGAAGAAGGAGGAGACAGAGAGTGGTTCAGCTATACTGTACGTGACCCTCACCCCAGTACAGCAGGAAAAAAGGAGACACAGAGAGTGGGTCAGCTGTACTGTACCTGACCCTCACCCCTGTACAGCAGGGAATAAGGAGGAGACACAGAGAGTGGTTCAGCTATACTGTACCTTACCCTCACACCTGTACACCAGGGAACAAGGAGGAGACACAGAGAGTGGTTCAGCTATACTGTACCTGACCCTCACCCCTGTACAGCAGGGAAGAAGGAGGAGACAATGAGAGTGGTTCAGCTATACTGTACATGACCCTCACCCCTGTACAGCAGGGAACAAGGAGGAGACAATGAGAGTGGTTCAGCTATACTGTACCTGACCCTCACCCCTGTACAGCAGAGAACAAGGAGGAGACACAGAGTGGTTCAGCTATACTGTACCTGACCCTCACCCCTGTACAGCAGGGAAGAAGGAGGAGACACAGAGAGTGGTTCAGCTATACTGTACCTGACCCTCTCCCCTGAACAGCAGGGAACAAGGAGGAGACACAGAGAGTGGTTCAGCTATACTGTACCTGACCCTCACCCCAGTACACCAGGCAACAAGGAAACACAGAGAGTGGTTCAGCTATACTGTACCTGACCCTCACCGCTGTACAGCAGGGAACAAGGAGGAGACACAGGGATTGGTTCAGCTATACTGTACCTGACCCTTACCCCTGTACACCAGGGAACAAGGAGGAGACACAGAGAGTGGTTCAGCTATACTGTACCTGAACCCCACCCCTGTACAGCAGGGAACAAGGAGGAGACACAGAGAGTGGTTCAGCTATACTGTACCTGACCCTCACCACTGTACAGCAGGGAACAAGAAGACACAGAGAGTGGTTCAACTATACTGTATCTTACCCTCACCCCAGTACACCAGGCAACAAGGAGACACAGAGATTGGTTCAGCTATACTGTACCTGACCCTTACCCCTGTACACCAGGGAACAAGGAGGAGACACAGAGAGTGGTTCAGCTATACTGTACTTGACCCTCACCCCTGTACAGCAGGGAACAAGGAGGAGACAATGAGAGTGGTTCAGCTATACTGTACCTGACCCTCACCCCTGTACAGCAGGGAACAAGGAGGAGACACAGAGAGTGGTTCAGCTATACTGTACCTGACCCTCACCCCTGTACAGCAGGGAAGAAGGAGGAGACACAGAAAGTGGTTCAGCTATACTGTACCTGACCCTCACCCCTGTACAGCAGGGAACAAGGAGGAGACAATGAGAATGGTTCAGCTATACTGTACCTGACCCTCACCCCTGTACAGCAGGGAACAAGGAGGAGACACAGAGAGTGGTTCAGCTATACTGTACCTGACCCTCACCCCTGTACAGCAGGGAACAAGGAGGAGACACAGAGAGTGGTTCAGCTATACTGTACCTGACCCTCACCCCTGTACAGCAGGGAACAAGGAGGAGACAATGAGAGTGGTTCAGCTATACTGTACCTTACCCTCACCCCTGTACAGCAGGGAACAAGGAGGAGACAATGAGAGTGGTTCAGCTATACTGTACCTGACCCTCACCCCTGTACAGCAGGGAACAAGGAGGAGACAATGAGAGTGGTTCAGCTATACCGTACCTGACCCTCAACCCTGTACAGCAGGGAACAAGGAGGAGACACAGAGTGGTTCAGCTATACTGTACCTGACCCTCACCCCTGTACAGCAGGGAACAAGGAGGAGACACAGAGATTGGTTCAGCTATACTGTACCTGACCCTTACCCCTGTACAGCAGGGAACAAGGAGGAGAAAATGAGAGTGGTTCAGCTATACTGTACATGACCCTCACCCCTGTACAGCAGGGAACAAGGAGGAGACAATGAGAGTGGTTCAGCTATACTGTACCTGACCCTCACCACTGTACAGCAGGGAACAAGAAGACACAGAGAGTGGTTCAGCTATACTGTACCTTACCCTCACCCCAGTACACCAGGCAACAAGGAGACACAGAGATTGGTTCAGCTATACTGTACCTGACCCTTACCCCTGTACACCAGGGAACAAGGAGGAGACACAGAGAGTGGTTCAGCTATACTGTACCTGACCCTCACCCCTGTACAGCAGGGAACAAGGAGACAATGAGAGTGGTTCAGCTATACTGCACCTGACCCTCACCCCTGTACAGCAGGGAACAAGGAGGAGACACAGAGAGTGGTTCAGCTATACTGTACCTGACCCCCACCCCTGTACAGCAGGGAACAAGGAGGAGACACAGAGAGTGGTTCAGCTATACTGTACCTGACCCTCACCCCTGTACACCAGGGAACAAGGAGGAGACACAGAGAGTGGTTCAGCTATACTGTACCTGACCCTCACCCCTGTACAGCAGGGAACAAGGAGGAGACAATGAGAGTGGTTCAGCTATAATGTACCTGACCCTCACCCCTGTACAGCAGGGAACAAGGAGACACAGAGAGTGGTTCAGCTATACTGTACCTGACCCTCACCCCAGTACACCAGGCAACAAGGAGACACAGAGAGTGGTTCAGCTATACTGTACCTGACCCTCACCCCTGTACAGCAGGGAACAAGGAGACAATGAGAGTGGTTCAGCTATACTGTACCTGACCCTCACTGCTGTACAGCAGGGAACAAGGAGGAGACACAGAGAGTGGTTCAGCTATACTGTACCTGATCCCCACCCCTGTACAGCAGGGAACAACGAGGGGAGCAACAACACTGGATTATTTTGTTTCATGGTCAAATCGTTGTACATCCCTTGCATTATGAGGTGTGTGTTTTGCTTTCAGCTGGTATTGGCGTTATACCCTCAGACGACTTGTTTCTACCGAGCCTTGGTTCACGAGCCCCCAGAACTGGTACTGTCTTGTGGATTAGGGGGTATTAATGAAGGGCTACTTCTTCAGATTAATTTTAAGCTTTGTTTAAATCACATATAATGGAATTCCACATTAAAAGGTCACACATAATGTCAAGAAAATAGAATCATAGTTGTTTACAGAAAATAAAACAGTGTTCGATCTAGAAAATAATTATGTTCAGATTCACAATTTTGCTTCAGTAACATATTTGCTCAGAGATCAGTATTCTCCAAGTTGATTATGTTTGTGTGGATTGTGTTTGCAGACTTCAAGCGATTACTCCGTGTTATTTGAGGACACATCTTACCCCGAGGGGTATTCACCCCCACTCTCAGTGGCTCAGAGATACGTCATTGCCTGCAGGGATGACCGCAAGAAATGACCACACATCTAACATTATGACAGTTCCATCTTCAAGTCACGTGACCGTCACATGACACTGTTGTCATCACATGATACCATATGGAGTACATATGCATTGTGTTTGGTGCTAGAGAGAGACATATGTTCAATTGAGACATCAGAACGTTCATAGATGTGGCTTCAGCCATGTTATTACAATTTGATTTTCTGGACCTTTTAAGGTTTAACAAGATCTGTCTAACCTTCCGTTTGGTTCATTTGTACAGTTCAGGGCTCAAAGGTTAGGGCTGAAATCACGTCCCAGTTTTCATTGTTTCACTAATGGAAACAGGTTAATATAGAACGTATTTATTTTATTATTATTTCTTGTTTGATAAACGTTTTCAAGTCTGGGTTAACTATTAATATATATTAATAATAACAAAATGTATATTGTGACTAAAACTCTCCCCAACTCGAGCTCAGAGGTGCACTGAAACAACTGGGATAAACAATCTGAGAGGTTGTCAACAGACAGATGAGAAGCGCTTGGAGCCAAGGAGGACAACAGGGTAAATATAATGACATGGTCCGCTCTTAGATGACGGCAGACTTGTGTTGTATTTCTCACTGACCTAACACTAACAGAGGTTGAACTCTAAACAGTTGGGGCAGCACCCGAGAAAGCTGTAATTTGACCTAGTAATGACAAGAATCCTGTAAATACTCTTTGTTCTGTGCAATACCTTTTTTAATTGTTTTCAATATTTTGCCACTCCTAACCCACTGAAATCTCTCATCTAAAATATTATAATGAATAGATGATCGCTATAGAAATAATCAGAGTAACGTTAACCATGGGTTTTTATGAAATGGAACATCTGCGATCTGTACGGCTCCATAATCAACCAACAGTGGCAGAGTAACACAAACATTTGGACAAAGCCACAGGCCATGTTCAATTGTTTTTGTTACTCTTCCACTTCTTGAGGATGGTCAGAGTCGGTGTAGCTCGTTAGTGTTCCGTTTTATTACCCACAACCAATTGATTCTAGTAAATTGACTGCAATGGCAAATTAAGTAATTTAGAAAATATAGTTTGCCATTTTGTACATAATGACTGTATCATAAGATAAAGAATAGTTATAAGGTGCACCATGCTATATGCAATGACCACATCATGATGTAAACACGTTTTCTCATCATAGCCACGTGCCAGTTTGATTACAAAATAAACTGCACCTGTGTATATTTGCAGTAGAACATAATCATAATGCTTCTCTAGTAAACAAGTCATGACAATCGTACGTATCAAACTGATTACTTTGCATAATTTGGTGACAGTTGTCTGTTTTTTAAGTAAAATGAGAATGGCTACCAGGATAAACTAGAGTCCAAGATACAATGTTTCACTATTCATTTTACATCATAGATCTTAATCATTCACCAATTTGTTTCTCGTTGATGGTACACTATATTCGTGGATTTTGTATTTTAAAAACATTAAAATACTGCTCATGGCTATTTCATGGAAAACATGCAAAGCTAAATGCTTGGTAATTTATCTTTAATTGATAACATCTGTGTCAACTAATACATAACAATTTTGATATTTTTCTTGTACTATGACTGCAGATGCATATGAAAAGTTGTGGAGATAAAACACTGGAAACATTACAATAAAAGTGAGAGTATGCCGATACAGGCCAATAATATCTAAGACCATTTTAAATTATACCATTACTTCGCTGTTAGGTTAAGTATGTTTAGTTAAATGATGAATTGATGTACCATTAAAATGAACAGACCGTGCATTTACACATTTGTACAGTTAACGAGAGTAGACATAAGTGTTGTATATTTTGGTATAATAAAATGGTTTAAAAATGATGATATGTTGTGTTGTTGTAATAATGTAGCAGAATCATAACATTGTTTACTTAGTTATAAACTATTTCAAGTGGGCAAGCTGTATGTATGCATATATGTATGTAAGTCTTGAGAAAAGGCCCATGAAAGAAAACTTCCGGGTTAGTGCCCGTCATGCGTACCACGGTAGTTATTTTTACTTGATGTAACTTGGTTGCCACCAATGCTGCCTGGTTCTGATGTCCACAATAATGTGAATTAATACCTGTTCCACTCAATAGATGGCACCACCATAAACAAATAGTCCCCTCTGCAATGCTTCCACACGTCCATATGTGATGTGTTTTGGGGAACTACTAAATCCATCCATTTTGTTCATAACAGCTTTATTGAAAGACCCTCCCACACATCAGTTGGACAGTCCGAGATAATTTTGGACTTTGATTTGATGGGTGCAGTCCTATCCTGTCCTGTATTATTTGACAGACGGCATAAGCAGGGCCACTGGTGGGTAATGTTACCTTGACTGGCCTAAACCATCTCCCTCACCCAAGGGGAGTACTTAGTAGCTGGACGCTGCTAATAATTTAGACCAGGTAAGTAAAAGATTGCACAATTGGGAGTTTTGTGTAATTATAATGCCACAATTCTGTGATCTTTTTCATCTCAAAATACATCTAAATTAACAATGTTATACTTCATGTTTTAATTTTATTACTGTAGTAAAAAAAATTATTTTCATGACAGAAATAGTATAAGACGGGAATTTGAGACCAATGAATAATCCAATTAGTTTTTTCACTTTTCAAGATGAAGTTAGTTTGTTGTCATGAATTACTGTATAGCGATTATTTTATTATTCTAAATCTTCTTCACAACCATGAAGTTTGTGATAAGAATAGTTATAATAATTTAACTGCCAACTTAATGAACATATTCATCAACTGTTATGTCATAAGTTACTCATAACATTGAGAGGGGAAAGTCCTTAGAGGGAGTTATACCAGCATACCTTTATGGTCAGGAGACAGTGGCACTGACAGAACAACAACAACAGGAGCTGCAAGTTTGTGAGAACAACTGGGTTAGAAGAATAACAAGAACAAAGAGGGTAGACAGAAGAAGGACGAATGACCTGAGGAAAGAGGTTGGAATGCAATGTAATGTAACAGGAGGATTATTGAGAAGCCGGATGAGATGGGCAGGTCACTTGGCAAGGATAGATGCCGGAAAAATAGCGAAGAGAGCAGAGGCAGAACAACATAAAGGATACGGGAAAAGGGGAAGGCCACAGCTGAGATGGGAGGACTGCATGAGGAGGGACATGAGAAGATCAGGGGAGGATGAAAAATGGAGAGAGAGAGAGCGATGGACAGAAAACTTTAGAAGGAAAAAACACAGTTAGTGGTTCTGGTATACTGTACCTGACCCTCACCCCTGTACAACAGGGAACAAGGAGGAGACAATGAGAGTGGTTCAGCTATACTGTACCTGACCCTCACCCCTGTACAGCAGGGAAGAAGGAGGAGACAGAGAGTGGTTCAGCTATACTGTACATGACCCTCACCCCAGTACAGCAGGAAAAAAGGAGACAGAGAGTGGTTCAGCTGTACTGTACCTGACCCTCACCCCTGTACAGCAGGGAATAAGGAGGAGACACAGAGAGTGGTTCAGCTATAGTGTACCTGACCCTCACCCCTGTACAGCAGGGAACAAGGAGGAGACAATGAGAGTGGTTCAGCTATACTGTACCTGACCCTCACCCCTGTACAGCAGGGAACAAGGAGGAGACAATGAGAGTGGTTCAGCTATACTGTACCTGACCCTCACCCATGTACACCAGGGAACAAGGAGGAGACGCAGAGAGTGGTTCAGCTATACTGTACCTGACCCTCACCCCTGTACAGCAGGGAAGAAGGAGGAGACACAGAGAGTGGTTCAGCTACACTGTACCTTACCCTCACCCCTGTGCAGCAGGGAACAAGGAGGAGACACAGAGAGTGGTTCAGCTATACTGTACCTGACCCTCACCCCTGTACAGCAGGGAACAAGGAGGAGACAATGAGAGTGGTTCAGCTATACTGTACCTGACCCTCACCCCTGTACAGCAGGGAACAAGGAGGAGACACAGAGAGTGGTTCAGCTATACTGTACCTGACCCTCACCCCTGTACACACCAGGGAACAAGGAGGAGACGCAGAGAGGTTCAGCTTATAATTGTATCTACTCCCTCACCCCTGTACACCAGGGAACAAGGAGGAGACAGAGAAAGTGGTTCATAATTGCACTGGGACCCCTCACCCCTGTACAGCAGGGGACAAGGAGGAGACACAGAGAGTGGTTCAGCTTAGTGTACCTGAACCTCACCCCTGTACAGCAGGGGACAAGGAGGAGACACAGAGAGTGGTTCAGCTTAGTGTACCTGAACCTCACCCCTGTACAGCAGGGGACAAGGAGGAGACACAGAGAGTGGTTCAGCTTTACTGTACCTGACCCTCACCCCTGTACAGCAGGGAACAAGGAGGAGACACAGAGAGTGGTTCAGCTTATTGTACCTGACCCTCACCCCTGTACAGCAGGGGACAAGGAGGAGACACAGAGAGTGGTTCAGCTTTACTGTACCTGATCCTCACCCCTGTACAACAGGGAACAAGGAGGAGACACAGAGAGTGGTTCAGCTTTACTGTACCTGACCCTCCCCCCTGTACAGCAGGGGACAAGGAGGAGACACAGAGAGTGGTTCAGCTTACTGTACCTGACCCTCACCCCTGTACAGCAGGGGACAAGGAGGAGACACAGAGAGTGGTTCAGCTTTACTGTACCTGACCCTCACCCGTGTACAGCAGGGGACAAGGAGGAGACACAGAGAGTGGTTCAGCTTACTGTACCTGAACCTCACCCATGTACACAGCAGGGAACAAGAGGAGACAATGAGAGTGGTTCAGCTATACTGTACCTGACCCTCACCCTTGTACAAAGCAGGGAACAAGGAGGAGACACAGAGATGGTTCAGCTTATACTTGCACCTGACCTCATCCCTGTACAGGGAACAAGGAGGGAGAACAGGACAAATGGTTCAACAATACTACACCTGACCTCACCCCTGTACAGGGAACAAGGAGGAAGAACAGGACAAATGGTTCAACAATACTACACCTGACCTCACCCCTGTACAGGGAACAAGGAGGAAGAACAGGACAAATGGTTCAACAATACTACACCTGACCTCACCCCTGTACAGGGAACAAGGAGGGAGAACAGGACAAATGGTTCAACAATACTACACCTGACCTCACCCCTGTACAGGGAACAAGGAAGGAGACAATGAGAGTGGTTCAGCTATACTGTATGTGACCCTCACCCTGTACAGCAGGGAACAAGGAGGAGACACAGAGAGTGGTTCAGCTATACTGTACCTGACCCTCACCCCTGTACAGCAGGGAACAAGGAGGAGACAATGAGAGTGGTTCAGCTATAGTGTACCTGACCCTCACCCCTGTACAGCAGGGAAGAAGGAGGAGACAGAGAGAGTGGTCTACTACTGTACCTGACCCTCAAATTCCCTGTACAGCAGGGAAGAAGGGTGGAGACACAGAGAGGGTTCAGCCTATACTGTACTCCACTCCTCACCCCTGTACAGCAGGGAAGAAGGAGGAGACAGAGAGTGGTTCAGCTATACTCAAAGCATGACCCTCACCCCAGTACAGCAGGAAAAAAAGGAGACAGAGAGGAATTCAGCTATACTGTACCTGCCCCTCACCCCTGCACAGCAGGGAACAAGGAGGAGACACAGAGAGTGGTTCAGCTATACTGTACCTGACCCTCACCCCTGTACAGCAGGGAACAAGGAGGAGACACTGAGAGTGGTTCAGCTATAATGTACCTGACCCTCACCCCTGTACAGCAGGGAACAAGGAGGAGACACAGAGAGTGGTTCAGCTATACTGTACCTGACCCTCACCCCTGTACACCAGGGAACAAGGAGGAGACACAGAGAGTGGTTCAGCTATACTGTACCTGACCCTCACCCCTGTACAGCAGGGAAGAAGGAGGAGACACAGAGAGTGGTTCAGCTACACTGTACCTTACCCTCACCACTGTGAAGCAGGGAACAAGGAGGAGACACAGAGAGTGGTTCAGCTATACTGTACCTGACCCTCACCCATGTACAGCAGGGAACAAGGAGGAGACAATGAGAGTGGTTCAGCTATACTGTACCTGACCCTCACCCCTGTACAGCAGGGAACAAGGAGGAGACACAGAGAGTGGTTCAGCTATACTGTACCTGACCCTCACCCCTGTACACCAGGGAACAAGGAGGAGACGCAGAGAGTGGTTCAGCTATACTGTATCTTACCCTCACCCCTGTACACCAGGGAACAAGGAGGAGACACAGAGAGTGGTTCAGCTATACTGTACCTGACCCTCACCTCTGAACAGCAGGGAACAAGGAGGAGACAATGAGAGTGGTTCAGCTATACTGTACCTGACCCTCACCCCTGTACAGCAGGGAACAAGGAGGAGACAATGAGAGTGGTTCAGCTATACAGTACCTGACCCTCACCCCTGTACAGCAGGGAACAAGGAGGAGACACAGAGAGTGGTTCAGCTATACTGTACCTTACCCTCACCCCTGTACAGCAGGGAACAAGGAGGAGACACAGAGAGTGGTTCAGCTATACTGTACCTGACCCTCACCCCTGTACAGCAGGGAACAAGGAGGAGACACAGAGAGTGGTTCAGCTATACTGTACCTGACCCTCACCTCTGAACAGCAGGGAACAAGGAGGAGACAATGAGAGTGGTTCAGCTATACTGTACCTGACCCTCACCCCTGTACAGCAGGGAACAAGGAGGAGACACAGAGAGTGGTTCAGCTATACTGTACCTGACCCTCACCCCTGTACAGCAGGGAACAAGGAGGAGACACAGAGAGTGGTTCAGCTATACTGTACCTTACCCTCACCCCTGTACAGCAGGGAACAAGGAGGAGACACAGAGGGTGGTTCAGCTATATTGTACCTGACCCTCACCCATGTACAGCAGGGAACAAGGAGGAGACAATGAGAGTGGTTCAGCTATACTGTACCTGACCCTCACCCCTGTACAGCAGGGAACAAGGAGGAGACACAGAGAGTGGTTCAGCTATACTGTACCTGACCCTCACCCCTGTACACCAGGGAACAAGGAGGAGACGCAGAGAGTGGTTCAGCTATACTGTATCTTACCCTCACCCCTGTACACCAGGGAACAAGGAGGAGACACAGAGAGTGGTTCAGCTATACTGTACCTGACCCTCACCTCTGAACAGCAGGGAACAAGGAGGAGACAATGAGAGTGGTTCAGCTATACTGTACCTGACCCTCACCCCTGTACAGCAGGGAACAAGGAGGAGACACAGAGAGTGGTTCAGCTATACAGTACCTGACCCTCACCCCTGTACAGCAGGGAACAAGGAGGAGACAATGAGAGTGGTTCAGCTATACTGTACCTTACCCTCACCCCTGTACACCAGGGAACAAGGAGGAGACACAGAGAGTGGTTCAGCTATATTGTACCTGATCCTCACCCCTGTACAGCAGGGAACAAGGAGGAGAAAATGAGAGTGGTTCAGCTATACTGTACCTTACCCTCACCCCTGTACAGCATGGAACAAGGAGGAGACAATGAGAGTGGTTCAGCTATATTGTACCTGACCCTCACCCCTGTACAGCAGGGAACAAGGAGGAGACAACGAGAGTGGTTCAGCTATACTGTACCTGACCCTCACCCCTGTACAGCAGGGAACAAGGAGGAGACACAGAGAGTGGTTCAGCTATACTGTACCTGACCCTCACCCCTGTACACCAGGGAACAAGGAGGAGACACAGAGAGTGGTTCAGCTATACTGTACATGACCCTCACCCCTGTACAGCAGGGAACAAGGAGGAGACAATGAGAGCGGTTCAGCTATACTGTACCTTACCCTCACCCCTGTACAGCAGGGAACAAGGAGGAGACACAGAGAGTGGTTCAGCTATACTGTACCTGACCCTCACCCATGTACACCAGGGAACAAGGAGGAGACGGAGAGAGTGGTTCAGCTATACTGTACCTGACCCTCACCCCTCTACAGCAGGGAAGAAGGAGGAGACACAGAGAGTGGTTCAGCTACACTGTACCTTACCCTCACCCCTGTGCAGCAGGGAACAAGGAGGAGACACAGAGAGTGGTTCAGCTATACTGTACCTGACCCTCACCCCTGTACAGCAGGGAACAAGGAGGAGACAAAGAGAG
>CM034539.1:1320441-1394470 GCA_020002185.1 Paraescarpia echinospica
TTGGTGTTATGCAGCATCACCTATCTGATTGAATGGACCAAAACGTACATGTATCTCTGTGAAGTGTCAGTAAGATACGACTGTAAATAATTCACAATCATGACGCTTGTTGGTGTTATGTAGCATCACCTATCTGATTGAATGGACCAAAACGTACATGTATCTCTGTGAAGTGTCAGTAAGATACGACTTTAAATAATTCACAATCATGACGCCTGTTGGTGTTATGCAGCATCACCTATCTGATTGAATGGACCAAAACGTACATGTATATCTGTGAAGTGTCGGTAAGATACGACTTTAAATAATTCACAATCATGACGCTTGTTGGTGTTACGTAGCGTCACCTATCTGATTGAATGGACCAAAACGTACATGTATCTCTGTGAAGTGTCAGTAAGATACGACTTTAAATAATTCACAATCATGACGTTTGTTGGTGTTATGTAGCATCACCTATCTGATTGAATGGACCAAAACGTACATGTATTTCTGTGAAGTGTCAGTAAGATACGACTTTAAATAATTCACAATCATGACGCCTGTTGGTGTTATGCAGCATCACCTATCTGATTGAATGGACCAAAACGTACATGTATCTCTGTGAAGTGTCGGTAAGATACGACTTTAAATAATTCACAATCATGACCCTTGTTGGTGTTATGCAGCATCACCTATCTGATTGAATGGACCAAAACGTACATGTATCTCTGTGAAGTGTCAGTAAGATACGATTTTAAATAAATCACAATCATGACGCTTGTTGGTGTTATGTAGCGTCACCTATCTGATTGAATGGACCAAAACGTACATGTATCTCTGTGAAGTGTCAGTAAGATACGACTTTAAATAATTCACAATCATGACGCTTGTTGGTGTTATGCAGCATCACCTATCTGATTGAATGGACCAAAACATACATGTATCTATGTGAAGTGTCAGTAAGATACGACTTTAAATAATTCACAATCATGACGCTTGTTGGTGTTATGTAGCGTCACCTATCTGATTGAATGGACCAAAACGTACATGTATCTCTGTGAAGTGTCAGTAAGATACGACTTTAAATAATTCACAATCATGACGCTTGTTGGTGTTATGCAGCGTCACCTATCTGATTGAATGGACCAAAACGTACATGTATCTCTGTGAAGTGTCAGTAAGATACGACTTTAAATAATTCACAATCATGACGCTTGTTGGTGTTATGTAGCGTCACCTATCTGATTGAATGGACCAAAACGTACATGTATCTCTGTGAAGAGTCAGTAAGATACGACTTTAAATAATTCACAATCATGACGCCTGTTGGTGTTATGCAGCATCACCTATCTGATTGAATGGACCAAAACGTACATGTATCTCTGTGAAGTGTCAGTAAGATACGACTTTAAATAATTCACAATCATGACCCTTGTTGGTGTTATGCAGCATCACCTATCTGATTGAATGGACCAAAACGTACATGTATCTCTGTGAAGTGTCCGTAAGATACGACTTTAAATAATTCACAATCATGACGCTTGTTGGTGTTATGTAGCGTCACCTATCTGATTGAATGGACCAAAACGTACATGTATCTCTGTGAAGTGTCAGTAAGATACGACTTTAAATAATTCACAATCATGACGCTTGTTGGTGTTATGCAGCATCACCTATCTGATTGAATGGACCAAAACATACATGTATCTATGTGAAGTGTCAGTAAGATACGACATTAAAATAATTCACAATCATGACGCTTGTTGGGGTTATGTAGCGTCACCTATCTGATTGAATGGACCAAAACGTACATGTATCTCTGTGAAGTGTCAGTAAGATACGACTTTAAATAATTCACAATCATGACGCTTGTTGGTGTTATGCAGCGTCACCTATCTGATTGAATGGACCAAAACGTACATGTATCTCTATGAAGTGTCAGTAAGATACGACTTTAAATAATTCACAATCATGACGCTTGTTGGTGTTATGTAGCGTCACCTATCTGATTGAATGGACCAAAACGTACATGTATCTCTGTGAAGTGTCAGTAAGATACGACTTTAAATAATTCACAATCATGACGCCTGTTGGTGTTATGCAGCATCACCTATCTGATTGAATGGACCAAAACGTACATGTATCTCTGTGAAGTGTCAGTAAGATACGACTTTAAATAATTCACAATCATGACGCTTGTTGGTGTTATGTAGCATCACCTATCTGATTGAATGGACCAAAACGTACATGTATCTCTGTGAAGTGTCAGTAAGATACGACTTTAAATAATTCACAATCATGACGCCTGTTGGTGTTATGCAGCATCACCTATCTGATTGAATGGACCAAAACGTACATGTATCTCTGTGAAGTGTCGGTAAGATACGACTTTAAATAATTCACAATCATGACGCTTGTTGGTGTTACGTAGCGTCACCTATCTGATTGAATGGACCAAAACGTACATGTATCTCTGTGAAGTGTCAGTAAGATACGACTTTAAATAATTCACAATCATGACGCTTGTTGGTGTTATGTAGCATCACCTATCTGATTGAATGGACCAAAACGTACATGTATCTCTGTGAAGTGTCAGTAAGATACGACTTTAAATAATTCACAATCATGACGCCTGTTGGTGTTATGCAGCATCACCTATCTGATTGAATGGACCAAAACGTACATGTATCTCTGTGAAGTGTCGGTAAGATACGACTTTAAATAATTCACAATCATGACCCTTATTGGTGTTATGCAGCATCACCTATCTGATTGAATGGACCAAAACGTACATGTATCTCTGTGAAGTGTCAGTAAGATACGATTTTAAATAATTCACAATCATGACGCTTGTTGGTGTTATGTAGCGTCACCTATCTGATTGAATGGACCAAAACGTACATGTATCTCTGTGAAGTGTCAGTAAGATACGACTTTAAATAATTCACAATCATGACGCTTGTTGGTGTTATGCAGCATCACCTATCTGATTGAATGGACCAAAACATACATGTATCTATGTGAAGTGTCAGTAAGATACGACTTTAAATAATTCACAATCATGACGCTTGTTGGTGTTATGTAGCGTCACCTATCTGATTGAATGGACCAAAACGTACATGTATCTCTGTGAAGTGTCAGTAAGATACGACTTTAAATAATTCACAATCATGACGCTTGTTGGTGTTATGCAGCGTCACCTATCTGATTGAATGGACCAAAACGTACATGTATCTCTATGAAGTGTCAATAAGATACGACTTTAAATAATTCACAATCATGACGCTTGTTGGTGTTATGTAGCGTCACCTATCTGATTGAATGGACCAAAACGTACATGTATCTCTGTGAAGAGTCAGTAAGATACGACTTTAAATAATTCACAATCATGACGCCTGTTGGTGTTATGCAGCATCACCTATCTGATTGAATGGACCAAAACGTACATGTACCTCTGTGAAGTGTCAGTAAGATACGACTTTAAATAATTCACAATCATGACGCTTGTTGGTGTTATGTAGCATCACCTATCTGATTGAATGGACCAAAACTTACATGTATCTCTGTGAAGTGTCGGTAAGATACGACTTTAAATAATTCACAATCATGACGCTTGTTGGTGTTACGTAGCGTCACCTATCTGATTGAATGGACCAAAACGTACATGTATCTCTGTGAAGTGTCAGTAAGATACGACTTTAAATAATTCACAATCATGACGCTTGTTGGTGTTATGTAGCATCACCTATCTGATTGAATGGACCAAAACGTACATGTATCTCTGTGAAGTGTCAGTAAGATACGACTTTAAATAATTCACAATCATGACGCCTGTTGGTGTTATGCAGCATCACATATCTGATTGAATGGACCAAAACGTACATGTATCTCTGTGAAGTGTCAGTAAGATACGACTTTAAATAATTCACAATCATGACGCTTGTTGGTGTTATGCAGCGTCACCTATCTGATTGAATGGACCAAAACGTACATGTATCTCTGTGAAGTGTCAGTAAGATACGACTTTAAATAATTCACAATCATGACGCT
Organism: Paraescarpia echinospica; assembly: GCA_020002185.1. Classification (NCBI taxonomy): domain Eukaryota; kingdom Metazoa; phylum Annelida; class Polychaeta; order Sabellida; family Siboglinidae; genus Paraescarpia; species Paraescarpia echinospica. The sequence continues at coordinate 1,324,474 of CM034539.1, forward strand.
TGTTGGTGCTATGTAGCGTCACCTATCTGATTGAATGGACCAAAACGTACATGTATCTCTGTGAAGTGTCAGTAAGATACGACTTTAAATAATTCACAATCATGACGCTTGTTGGTGTTATGCAGCATCACCTATCTGATTGAATGGACCAAAACGTACATGTATCTCTGTGAAGTGTCAGTAAGATACGACTTTAAATAATTCACAATCATGACGCGTGTTGGTGTTATGTAGCGTCACCTATGTGATTGAATGGACCAAAACGTACATGTATCTTTGTGAAGTGTCAGTAAGATACGACTTTAAATAATTCACAATCATGACGCTTGTTGGTGTTATGTAGCGTCACCTATCTGATTGAATGGACCAAAACGTACAAGTATCTCTGTGAAGTGTCAGTAAGATACGACTTTAAATAATTCACAATCATGAAGCTTGTTGGTGTTATGTAGCGTCACCTATCTGATTGAATGGACCAAAACGTACATGTATCTCTGTGAAGTGTCAGTAAGATACGACTTTAAATAATTCACAATCATAACGCTTGTTGGTGTTATTCAGCATCACCTATCTGATTGAATGGACCAAAACGTACATGTATCTCTGTGAAGTGTCAGTAAGATACGACTTTAAATAATTCACAACCATGACGCTTGTTGGTGTTATGTAGCATCACCTATCTGATTGAATGGACCAAAACGTACATGTATCTCTGTGAAGTGTCAGTAAGATACGACTTTAAATAATTCACAATCATGACGCTTGTTGGTGTTATGTAGCGTCACCTATCTGATTGAATGGACCAAAACGTACATGTATCTCTGTGAAGTGTCAGTAAGATACGACTTTAAATAATTCACAATCATGACGCTTGTTGGTGTTATGCAGCGTCACCTATCTGATTGAATGGACCAAAACGTACATGTATCTCTGTGAAGTGTCAGTAAGATACGACTTTAAATAATTCACAATCATGACGCTTGTTGGTGTTATGTAGCGTCACCTATCTGATTGAATGGACCAAAACGTACATGTATCTTTGTGAAGTGTCAGTAAGATACGACTTTAAATAATTCACAATCATGACGCTTGTTGGTGTTATGCAGCATCACCTATCTGATTGAATGGACCAAAACGTACATGTATCTCTGTGAAGTGTCAGTAAGATACGACTTTAAATAATTCACAATCATGACGCTTGTTGGTGTTATGTAGCGTCACCTATCTGATTGAATGGACCAAAACGTACATGTATCTCTGTGAAGTGTCAGTAAGATACGACTTTAAATAATTCACAATCATGACGCTTGTTGGTGTTATGTAGCGTCACCTATCTGATTGAATGGACCAAAACGTACATGTATCTCTGTGAAATGTCAGTAAGATACGACTTTAAATAATTCACAATCATGAAGCTTGTTGGTGTTATGTAGCGTCACCTATCTGATTGAATTGACCAAAACGTACATGTATCTCTGTGAAGTGTCAGTAAGATACGACTTTAAATAATTCACAATCATGACGCTTGTTGGTGTTATGTAGCGTCACCTATCTGATTGAATGGACCAAAACGTACATGTATCTCTGTGAAGTGTCAGTAAGATACGACTTTAAATAATTCACAATCATGAAGCTTGTTGGTGTTATGTAGCGTCACCTATCTGATTGAATGGACCAAAACGTACATGTATCTCTGTGAAGGGTCAGTAAGATACGACTTTAAATAATTCACAATCATAACGCTTGTTGGTGTTATTCAGCATCACCTATCTGATTGAATGGACCAAAACGTACATGTATCTCTGTGAAGTGTCAGTAAGATACGACTTTAAATAATTCACAACCATGACGCTTGTTGGTGTTATGTAGCATCACCTATCTGATTGAATGGACCAAAACGTACATGTATCTCTGTGAAGTGTCAGTAAGATACGACTTTAAATAATTCACAATCATGACGCTTGTTGGTGTTATGTAGCGTCACCTATCTGATTGAATGGACCAAAACGTACATGTATCTCTGTGAAGTGTCAGTAAGATACGACTTTAAATAATTCACAATCATGACGCTTGTTGGTGTTATGTAGCGTCACCTATCTGATTGAATGGACCAAAACGTACATGTATCTCTGTGAAGTGTCAGTAAGATACGACTTTAAATAATTCACAATCATGACGCCTGTTGGTGTTATGCAGCATCACCTATCTGATTGAATGGACCAAAACGTACATGTATCTCTGTGAAGTGTCGGTAAGATACGACTTTAAATAATTCACAATCATGACGCTTGTTGGTGTTACGTAGCGTCACCTATCTGATTGAATGGACCAAAACGTACATGTATCTCTGTGAAGTGTCAGTAAGATACGACTTTAAATAATTCACAATCATGACGCTTGTTGGTGTTATGTAGCGTCACCTATCTGATTGAATGGACCAAAACGTACATGTATCTCTGTGAAATGTCAGTAAGATACGACTTTAAATAATTCACAATCATGAAGCTTGTTGGTGTTATGTAGCGTCACCTATCTGATTGAATTGACCAAAACGTACATGTATCTCTGTGAAGTGTCAGTAAGATACGACTTTAAATAATTCACAATCATGACGCTTGTTGGTGTTATGTAGCGTCACCTATCTGATTGAATGGACCAAAACGTACATGTATCTCTGTGAAGTGTCAGTAAGATACGACTTTAAATAATTCACAATCATGAAGCTTGTTGGTGTTATGTAGCGTCACCTATCTGATTGAATGGACCAAAACGTACATGTATCTCTGTGAAGGGTCAGTAAGATACGACTTTAAATAATTCACAATCATAACGCTTGTTGGTGTTATTCAGCATCACCTATCTGATTGAATGGACCAAAACGTACATGTATCTCTGTGAAGTGTCAGTAAGATACGACTTTAAATAATTCACAACCATGACGCTTGCTGGTGTTATGTAGCATCACCTATCTGATTGAATGGACCAAAACGTACATGTATCTCTGTGAAGTGTCAGTAAGATACGACTTTAAATAATTCACAATCATGACGCTTGTTGGTGTTATGTAGCGTCACCTATCTGATTGAATGGACCAAAACGTACATGTATCTCTGCGAAGTGTCAGTAAGATACGACTTTAAATAATTCACAATCATGACGCTTGTTGGTGTTATGCAGCGTCACCTATCTGATTGAATGGACCAAAACGTACATGTATCTCTGTGAAGTGTCAGTAAGATACGACTTTAAATAATTCACAATCATGACGCTTGCTGGTGTTATGTAGCGTCACCTATCTGATTGAATGGACCAAAACGTACATGTATCTCTGTGAAGTGTCAGTAAGATACGACTTTAAATAATTCACAATCATGACGCTTGTTGGTGTTATGTAGCGTCACCTATCTGATTGAATGGACCAAAACGTACATGTATCTCTGTGAAGTGTCGGTAAGATACGACTATAAATAATTCACAATCATGACGCTTGTTGGTGTTATGCAGCATCACCTATCTGATTGAATGGACGAAAACGTACATGTACCTCTGTGAAGTGTCAGTAAGATACGACTTTAAATAATTCACAATCATGACGCTTGTTGCTGTTATGCAGCATCACTTATCTGATTGAATGGACCAAAACGTACATGTATCTCTGTGAAGTGTCGGTAAGATACGACTTTAAATAATTCACAATCATGACGCTTGTTGGTGTTACGTAGCGTCACCTATCTGATTGAATGGACCAAAACGTACATGTATCTCTGTGAAGTGTCAGTAAGATACGACTTTAAATAATTCACAATCATGACGCTTGTTGGTGTTATGTAGCATCACCTATCTGATTGAATGGACCAAAACGTACATGTATTTCTGTGAAGTGTCAGTAAGATACGACTTTAAATAATTCACAATCATGACGCCTGTTGGTGTTATGCAGCATCACCTATCTGATTGAATGGACCAAAACGTACATGTATCTCTGTGAAGTGTCGGTAAGATACGACTTTAAATAATTCACAATCATGACCCTTATTGGTGTTATGCAGCATCACCTATCTGATTGAATGGACCAAAACGTACATGTATCTCTGTGAAGTGTCAGTAAGATACGATTTTAAATAATTCACAATCATGACGCTTGTTGGTGTTATGTAGCGTCACCTATCTGATTGAATGGACCAAACGTAAGCATGTATCCGTTTCGTCAGTACATGACTTTAAATAATCACAACGCTGACGCTTGTTGGTGTTATGCAGCATCACCTATCTGATTGAATGGACTCGAAAAACATATACGCATCCGCCATACGACTTTCGTTAATCTACAACTATACGCTTGTTGGTGTTATGTAGCATCACTCTATCTGATTGAATACCCAAAACGTACATGCTGTATCTCTTCTGTGAAGCGTCAGTAAGATACGACTTTAAATAATTCACAACCCACGCTTGTTATATGTAGCGTCACCCATTCCATCATCAACGTAAAACGTGCCATGTATCCCTCGTGAAGCAAGTCGGTAGATACGACTTTAAATAATTCACAATCATGACGCTTGTTGGTGTTATGTAGCGTCACCTATCTGATTGAATGGACCAAAACGTACATGTATCTCTGTGAAGTGTCAGTAAGATATGACTTTAAATAATTCACAATCATGACGCTTGTTGGTGTTATGCAGCATCACCTATCTGATTGAATGGACCAAAACGTACATGTATCTCTGTGAAGTGTCAGTAAGATACGACTTTAAATAATTCACAATCATGACGCTTGTTGGTGTTATGTAGCGTCACCCATCTGATTGTTCTAACGTTCCATGTATTTACGTCGGTGATACGACTTTAAATAATTCACAATCATGACGCTTGCGCAGCATCACCTATCTGATTGAATGGATCGCCACGCCCCGAAGTGTCGGTAAGATACGACTTTAAATAATTCACAATCATGACGCTTGTTGGTGTTATGCACCATCACCTATCTGATTGAATGGACCAAAACGTACATGTATCTCTGTGAAGTGTCGGTAAGATACGACTTTAAATAATTCACAATCATGACGCTTGTTGGTGTTACGTAGCGTCACCTATCTGATTGAATGGACCAAAACGTACATGTATCTCTGTGAAGTGTCAATAAGATACGACTTTAAATAATTCACAATCATGACGCTTGTTGGTGTTATGTAGCATCACCTATCTGATTGAATGGACCAAAACGTACATGTATTTCTGTGAAGTGTCAGTAAGATACGACTTTAAATAATTCACAATCATGACGACTGTTGGTGTTATGCAGCATCACCTATCTGATTGAATGGACCAAAACGTACATGTATCTCTGTGAAGTGTCGGTAAGATACGACTTTAAATAATTCACAATCATGACCCTTATTGGTGTTATGCAGCATCACCTATCTGATTGAATGGACCAAAACGTACATGTATCTCTGTGAAGTGTCAGTAAGATACGACTGTAAATAATTCACAATCATGACGCTTGTTGGTGTTATGTAGCATCACCTATCTGATTGAATGGACCAAAACGTACATGTATCTCTGTGAAGTGTCAGTAAGATACGACTTTAAATAATTCACAATCATGACGCTTGTTGGTGTTATGCAGCATCACTTATCTGATTGAATGGACCAAAACGTTCATGTATCTCTGTGAAGTGTCGGTAAGATACGACTTTAAATAATTCACAATCATGACGCTTGTTGGTGTTACGTAGCGTCACCTATCTGATTGAATGGACCAAAACGTACATGTATCTCTGTGAAGTGTCAGTAAGATACGACTTTAAATAATTCACAATCATGACGCTTGTTGGTGTTATGTAGCATCACCTATCTGATTGAATGGACCAAAACGTACATGTATCTCTGTGAAGTGTCAGTAAGATACGACTTTAAATAATTCACAATCATGACGCCTGTTGGTGTTATGCAGCATCACATATCTGATTGAATGGACCAAAACGTACATGTATCTCTGTGAAGTGTCAGTAAGATACGACTTTAAATAATTCACAATCATGACGCTTTTTGGTGTTATGTAGCGTCTCCTATCTGATTGAATGGACCAAAACGTACATGTATCTCTGTGAAGTGTCGGTAAGATACGACTTTAAATAATTCACAATCATGACCCTTGTTGGTGTTATGCAGCATCACCTATCTGATTGAATGGACCAAAACGTACATGTATCTCTGTGAAGTGTCAGTAAGATACGATTTTAAATAAATCACAATCATGACGCTTGTTGGTGTTATGTAGCGTCAACTATCTGATTGAATGGACCAAAATGTACATGTATCTCTGTGAAGTGTCAGTAAGATACGACTTTAAATAATTCACAATCATGACGCTTGTTGGTGTTATGCAGCATCACCTATCTGATTGAATGGACCAAAACATACATGTATCTATGTGAAGTGTCAGTAAGATACGACTTTAAATAATTCACAATCATGACGCTTGTTGGGGTTATGTAGCGTCACCTATCTGATTGAATGGACCAAACGTACATGTATCTCGTGAAGTGTCAGTAAGATACGACTTAAATAATTCACAATCATGACGCTTGTTGGTGTTATGCGGTGCTGCCATTTTGGTCTTGATTTCTGAATTTGGACTCAAACGTACATGTATTCCTGTGAAGTGTCAGTAAGATACGACGCCATCCAACCGGCGACGCTTTGTTGGTGTTGGTACAGCGCGTCACCATCTGATTGAATGGACCAAAACGTACATGTATCTCTGTGAAGTGTCAGTAGATGACTTTTGCTGAATTCTACTAATCACGTCCGCTTTGTTGGTGTTAATGCACCATCACCTATCTGATTGGAATGGACGAAAAACGTATATGCATCTCTGTGAAGTGTCAGTAACGATAACGACTTTAACCAATAACCATGACGCTTGTTGGTGTTATGTAGCGTCACCTATCTGATTGAATGGACCAAAACGTACATGTATCTCTGTGAAGTGTCAGTAAGATACGACTTTAAATAATTCACAATCATAAAGCTTGTTGGTGTTATGTAGCGTCACCTATCTGATTGAATGGACCAAAACGTACATGTATCTCTGTGAAGTGTCAGTAAGATACGACTTTAAATAATTCACAATCATGACGCTTGTTGGTGTTATGTAGCATCACCTATCTGATTGAATGGACCAAAACGTACATGTATCTCTGTGAAGTGCCAGTAAGATACGACTTTAAATAATTCACAATCATGACGCTTGTTGGTGTTATGCAGCATCACCTATCTGATTGAATGGACCAAAACGTACATGTATCTCTGTGAAGTGTCGGTAAGATACGACTTTAATAATTCACAATCATGACGCTTGTTGGTGTTATGCAGCATCACCTATCTGATTGAATGGACCAAAACGTCATGTATCTCTGTGGAAGTTCATATCACGACTTTAAATATTCTCCACAACCATTTGCCGGTGTTATGTAGCGTCACCTATCTGATTGAATGGACCAAAACGTACATGTATCTCTCGTGAAGTGTCATCAGTAAGATACGACTTTTAAATATCTACAATCATGACGCTTTGGTTGGTGTTATGTAGCGTCACCTATCTGATTGAATGGACCAAAACGTACATGTATCTCTGTGGCGTCGGTAAGATAAGACTTTTAAAATAATTCACACAATCATGACGCTTTATTGGTGTGTTATGTAGCGTCACCTATCTGATTGAATACACAAAACGTACATGTATCTCGTGAAGTGTCAGTAAGATACGATCTTTAAATAATTCACAATCATACGCTTGTTTGTGTTTATGCGCGGCGCATCACCTATCTGATTGAATGGACCAAAACGTTACCATGTATCTCTGTGAAGTGTCGGTAAGATACGACTTTAATCATTCACAATCATGACGCTTGTTGGTGTTATGCAGCATCACCTATCTGATTGAATGGACCAAAACGTACATGTATCTCTGTGAAGTGTCAGTAAGATACGACTTTAAATAATTCACAATCATGACGCTTGTTGGTGTTATGTAGCGTCACCTATCTGATTGAATGGACCAAAACGTACATGTATCTCTGTGAAGTGTCAGTAAGATACGACTTTAAATAATTCACAATCATAAAGCTTGTTGGTGTTATGTAGCGTCACCTATCTGATTGAATGGACCAAAACGTACATGTATCTCTGTGAAGTGTCAGTAAGATACGACTTTAAATAATTCACAATCATGACGCTTGTTGGTGTTATGCAGCATCACCTATCTGATTGAATGGACCAAAACGTACATGTATCTCTGTGAAGTGCCAGTAAGATACGACTTTAAATAATTCACAATCATGACGCTTGTTGGTGTTATGTAGCGTCACCTATCTGATTGAATGGACCAAAACGTACATGTATCTCTGTGAAGTGTCGGTAAGATACGACTTTAAATAATTCACAATCATGACCCTTATTGGTGTTATGCAGCATCACCTATCTGATTGAATGGACCAAAACGTACATGTATCTCTGTGAAGTGTCAGTAAGATACGACTTTAAATAATTCACAATCATGACGCTTGTTGGTGTTATGTAGCGTCACCTATCTGATTGAATGGACCAAAACGTACATGTATCTCTGTGAAGTGTCAGTAAGATACGACTTTAAATAATTCACAATCATGACGCTTGTTGGTGTTATGTAGCGTCACCTATCTGATTGAATGGACCAAAACGTACATGTATCTCTGTGAAGTGTCGGTAAGATACGACTTTAAATAATTCACAATCATGACGCTTGTTGGTGTTATGTAGCGTCACCTATCTGATTGAATGGACCAAAACGTACATGTATCTCTGTGAAGTGTCAGTAAGATACGACTTTAAATAATTCACAATCATGACGCCTGTTGGTGTTATGCAGCATCACCTATCTGATTGAATGGACCAAAACGTACATGTATCTCTGTGAAGTATCGGTAAGATACGACTTTAATCATTCACAATCATGACGCTTGTTGGTGTTATGCAGCATCACCTATCTGATTGAATGGACCAAAATGTACATGTATCTCTGTGAAGTGTCAGTAAGATACGACTTTAAATAATTCACAATCATGACGCTTGTTGGTGTTATGTAGCGTCACCTATCTGATTGAATGGACCAAAACGTACATGTATCTCTGTGAAGTGTCAGTAAGATACGACTTTAAATAATTCACAATCATGACGCTTGTTGGTGTTATGTAGCGTCACCTATCTGATTGAATGGACCAAAACGTACATGTATCTCTGTGAAGTGTCAGTAAGATACGACTTTAAATAATTCACAATCATGACGCTTGTTGGTGTTATGTAGCATCACCTATCTGATTGAATGGACCAAAACGTACATGTATCTCTGTGAAGTGCCAGTAAGATTCGACTTTAAATAATTCACAATCATGACGCTTGTTGGTGTTATGTAGCGTCACCTATCTGATTGAATGGACCAAAACGTACATGTATCTCTGTGAAGTGTCGGTAAGATACGACTTAAAATAATTCACAATCATGACGCTTGTTGGTGTTATGCAGAGTCACCTATCTGATTGAATGGACCAAAACGTACATGTATCTCTGTGAAGTGTCAGTAAGATACGACTTTAAATAATTCACAATCATGACGCTTGTTGGTGTTATGCAGCATCACCTATCTGATTGAATGGACCAAAATGTACATGTATCTCAGTGAAGTGTCGGTAAGATACGACTTTAAATAATTCACAATCATGACGCTTGTTGGTGTTATGTAGCGTCACCTATCTGATTGAATGGACCAAAACGTACATGTATCTCTGTGAAGTGTCAGTAAGATACGACTTTAAATAATTCACAATCATGACGCTTGTTGGTGTTATGTAGCGTCACCCATCTGATTGAATGAACCAAAACGTACATGTATCTCTGTGAAGTGTCAGTAAGATACGACTTTAAATAATTCACAATCATGACGCTTGTTGGTGTTATGTAGCGTCACCTATCTGATTGAATGGACCAAAAAACGTACATGTATCTCTTGAAGTGTCAGTAAGATACGACTTTAAACACCACAATCATGACGCTTGTTGGTGTTAAAGTAAAGCGTCACTCCATCTGATTGAATGGACCAAACGTACATGTATCTCTTCTGTGAAGTGTCAGTAAGATATGACTTCAAATAATTCCACAACGCTACGCCTGTTGGTGTTGGCAGCATCACCTATCTGATTGAAATGAATCAAAACGTACATGTATCTCTTCGAAGCGTCGCGCATACGACTTTAAATAATTCACAATCATGCATTTATGCCTTTGTTGGTGTTATGTAGCGTCTCCTATCTGATTGAATGGACCAAAACGTACATGTATCTCTGAGAAGTGTCAGTAAGATACGACTTTAAATAATTCACAATCATGACGCTTTTTGGTGTTATGTAGCGTCTCCTATCTGATTGAATGGACCAAAACGTACATGTATCTCTGTGAAGTGTCAGTAAGATACGACTTTAAATAATTCACAATCATGACGCTTGTTGGTGTTATGTAGCGTCTCCTATCTGATTGAATGGACCAAAACGTACATGTATCTCTGTGAAGTGTCAGTAAGATACGACTTTAAATAATTCACAATCATGACGCTTGTTGGTGTTATGCAGCATCACCTATCTGATTGAATGGACCAAAATGTACATGTATCTCTGTGAAGTGTCAGTAAGATACGACTTTAAATAATTCACAATCATGACGCTTGTTGGTGTTATGTAGCATCACCTATCTGATTGAATGGACCAAAACGTACATGTATCTCTGTGAAGTGCCAGTAAGATACGACTTTAAATAATTCACAATCATGACGCTTGTTGGTGTTATGTAGCGTCACCTATCTGATTGAATGGACCAAAACGTACATGTATCTCTGTGAAGTGTCGGTAAGATACGGCTTTAAATAATTCAGCCAATCATGACGCTTGTTGGTGTTATATGTAGCGTCTCCTATCCATTTGAATGGACTAAAACGTACATGTATCTCTGTGAAGTGTCAGTAAGATGACTTTAAATAATTCACAATCATGACGCTTGTTGGTGTTATGCAGCATCACCCATCTGATTGAATGGACCAAAACGTACATGTATCTCTGTGAAGTGTCAGTAAGATACGACTTTAAATAATTCACAATCATGACGCTTGTTGGGTGCTATGTAGCGTCACCTATCTGATTGAATGGGACCTGAAACGAACATGTATCTCTGTGAAGTGTCGGTAAGATACGACTTTAAATAATTCACAATCATGACGCTTGTTGGTGTTATGTAGCGTCACCTATCTGATTGAATGGACTAAAACGTACATGTATCTCTGTGAAGTGTCAGTAAGATACGACTTTAAATAATTCACAATCATGACGCTTGTTGGTGTTATGTAGCATCACCTATCTGATTGAATGGACCAAAACGTACATGTATCTCTGTGAAGTGCCAGTAAGATACGACTTTAAATAATTCACAATCATGACGCTTGTTGGTGTTATGTAGCGTCACCTATCTGATTGAATGGACCAAAACGTACATGTATCTCTGTGAAGTGGCAGTAAGATACGACTTTAAATAATTCACAATCATGACGCTTGTTGGTGTTATGCAGCATCACCTATCTGATTGAATGGACCAAAACGTACATGTATCTCTGTGAAGTGTCGGTAAGATACGACTTTAAATAATTCACAATCATGACCCTTATTGGTGTTATGCAGCATCACCTATCTGATTGAATGGACCAAAACGTACATGTATCTCTGTGAAGTGTCAGTAAGATACGACTTTAAATAATTCACAATCATGACGCTTGTTGGTGTTATGTAGCGTCACCTATCTGATTGAATGGACCAAAACGTACATGTATCTCTGTGAAGTGTCAGTAAGATACGACTTTAAATAATTCACAATCATGACGCTTGTTGGTGTTATGTAGCGTCACCTATCTGATTGAATGGACCAAAACGTACATGTATCTCTGTGAAGTGTCGGTAAGATACGACTTTAAATAATTCACAATCATGACGCTTGTTGGTGTTATGTAGCGTCACCTATCTGATTGAATGGACCAAAACGTACATGTATCTCTGTGAAGTGTCAGTAAGATACGACTTTAAATAATTCACAATCATGACGCTTTTTGGTGTTATGTAGCGTCACCTATCTGATTGAATGGACCAAAACGTACATGTATCTCTTTGAAGTGTCAGTAAGATACGACTTTAAATAATTCATAATCATGACGCTTGTTGGTGTTATGCAGCGTCACCTATCTGATTGAATGGACCAAAACGTACATGTATCTCTGTGAAGTGTCAGTAAGATACGACTTTAAATAATTCACAATCATGACGCTTGTTGGTGTTGTGCAGCGTCACCTATCTGATTGAATGGACCAAAACGTACATGTATCTCTGTGAAGTGTCAGTAAGATATGACTTTAAATAATTCACAATCATGACGCTTGTTGGTGTTATGCAGCATCACCTATCTGATTGAATGGACCAAAACGTACATGTATCTCTGTGAAGTGTCAGTAAGATACGACTTTTAATAATTCACAATCATGACGCTTGTTGGTGTTATGTAGCGTCACCTATCTGATTGAATGGACCAAAACGTACATGTATCTCTGTGAAGTGTCAGTAAGATACGACTTTAAATAATTCACAATCATGACGCTTGTTGGTGTTACGTAGCGTCTCCTATCTGATTGATTGGACCAAAACGTACATGTATCTCTGTGAAGTGTCAGTAAGATACGACTTTAAATAATTCACAATCATGACGCTTGTTGGTGTTATGTAGCGTCTCCTATCTGATTGAATGGAACAAAACGTACATGTATCTCTGTGAAGTGTCAGTAAGATACGACTTTAAATAATTCACAATCATGACGCTTGTTGGTGTTATGCAGCATCACCTATCTGATTGAATGGACCAAAACGTACATGTATCTCTGTGAAGTGTCAGTAAGATACGACTTTAAATAATTCACAATCATGACGCTTGTTGGTGTTATGTAGCGTCTCCTATCTGATTGAATGGACCAAAACGTACATGTATCTCTGTGAAGTGTCAGTAAGATACGACTTTAAATAATTCACAATCATGACGCTTGTTGGTGTTATGTAGCGTCTCCTATCTGATTGAATGGACCAAAACGTACATGTATCTCTGTGAAGTGTCAGTAAGATACGACTTTAAATAATTCACAATCACGACGCTTGTTGGTGTTATGCAGCATCACCTATCTGATTGAATGGATCAAAACGTACATGTATCTCTGTGAAGTGTCAGTAAGATACGACTTTAAATAATTCACAATCATGACGCTTGTTGGTGTTATGTAGCGTCACCTATCTGATTGAATGGACCAAAACGTACATGTATCTCTGTGAAGTGTCAAAGATGACTTTAAATAATTCACAATCATGACGCTTGTTGGTGTTATGCAGCATCACCTATCTGAATGAATGTAATCTTCAAAACGTTGGCTGTATCTCAGTGAAGGTCGGTAAGATACGACTCTAAATAATTCACAATCATGACGCTTGTTGGTGTTATGTAGTCAAATCTAATCAGATTGAATGGACCAATACGTACATTTATCTCGGTGAAGTGTCGGTAAGATACGACTTTAAATAATTCACAATCATGATCGCTGCTGGTGTTATGTAGCGTCACCCATCTGATTGAATGGACCAAAACGTACATGTATCTCTGTAGCGTCAGTAAGATACGACTTCAACACTCCACAATCATACTTGTTGGTGTTATGTAGCGTCACCTATCTGATTGAATGGACTAAAACGTACATGTATCTCGTGAAGTGTCAGTAAGATACGACTTTAAATAATTCACAATCATGACGCTTGTTGGTGTTATGCAGCGTCACCTATCTGATTGAATGGACCAAAACGTACATGTATCTCTGTGAAGTGTCAGTAAGATACAACTTTATATAATTCACAATCATGACGCTTGTTGGTGTTGTGCAGCGTCACCTATCTGATTGAATGGACCAAAACGTACATGTATCTCTTTGAAGTGTCAGTAAGATACGACTTTAAATAATTCACAATCATGACGCTTGTTGGTGTTATGCAGCGTCACCTATCTGATTGAATGGACCAAAACGTACATGTATCTCTGTGAAGTGTCAGTAAGATACGACTTTAAATAATTCACAATCATGACGCTTGTTGGTGTTGTGCAGCGTCACCTATCTGATTGAATGGACCAAAACGTACATGTATCTCTGTGAAGTGTCAGTAAGATATGACTTTAAATAATTCACAATCATGACGCTTGTTGGTGTTATGCAGCATCACCTATCTGATTGAATGGACCAAAACGTACATGTATCTCTGTGAAGTGTCAGTAAGATACGACTTTAAATAATTCACAATCATGACGCCTTTTGGTGTTATGTAGCGTCACCTATCTGATTGAATGGACCAAAACGTACATGTATCTCTGTGAAGTGTCAGTAAGATACGACTTTAAATAATTCACAATCATGACGCTTGTTGGTGTTATGTAGCGTCTCCTATCTGATTGAATGGACCAAAACGTACATGTATCTCTGTGAAGTGTCAGCAAGATACGACTTTAAATAATTCACAATCATGACGCTTGTTGGTGTTATGTAGCGTCTCCTATCTGATTGAATGGACCAAAACGTACATGTATCTCTGTGAAGTGTCAGTAAGATACGACTTTAAATAATTCACAATCATGTCGCTTGTTGGTGTTATGCAGCATCACCTATCTGATTGAATGGACCAAAACGTACATGTATCTCTGTGAAGTGTCAGTAAGATACGACTTTAAATAATTCACAATCATGACGCTTGTTGGTGTTATGTAGCGTCACCTATCTGATTGAATGGACCAAAACGTACATGTATCTCTGTGAAGTGTCGGTAAGATACGACTTTAAATAATTCACAATCATGACGCTTGTTGGTGTTATGCAGCATCACCTATCTGATTGAATGGACCAAAACGTACATGTATCTCTGTGAAGTGTCGGTAAGATACGACTTTAAATAATTCACAATCATGACGCTTGTTGGTGTTATGCAGCATCACCTATCTGATTGAATGGACCAAAACGTACATGTATCTCTGTGAAGTGTCGGTAAGATACGACTTTAAATAATTCACAATCATGACGCTTGTTGGTGTTATGTAGCGTCACCTATCTGATTGAATGGACCAAAACGTACATGTATCTCTGTGAAGTGTCAGTAAGATACGACTTTAAATAATTCACAATCATGACGCTTGTTGGTGTTATGTAGCGTCACCTATCTGATTGAATGGACCAAAACGTACATGTATCTCTGTGAAGTGTCAGTAAGATACGACTTTAAATAATTCACAATCATGACGCTTGTTGGTGTTATGCAGCATCACCTATCTGATTGAATGGACCAAAACGTACATGTATCTCAGTGAAGTGTCGGTAAGATACGACTTTAAATAATTCACAATCATGACGCTTGTTGGTGTTATGTAGCGTCACCTATCTGATTGAATGGACCAATACGTACATGTATCTCTGTGAAGTGTCGGTAAGATACGACTTTAAATAATTCACAATCATGACGCTTGTTGGTGTTATGTAGTGTCACCTATCTGATTGAATGGACCAAAACGTACATGTATCTCTGTGAAGTGTCAGTAAGATACGACTTTAAATAATTCACAATCATGACGCTTGTTGGTGTTATGTAGCGTCACCTATCTGATTGAATGGACCAAAACGTACATGTATCTCTGTGAAGTGTCAGTAAGATACGACTTTAAATAATTCACAATCATGACGCTTGTTGGTGTTATGTAGCGTCACCTATCTGATTGAATGGACCAAAACGTACATGTATCTCTGTGAAGTGTCAGTAAGATACGACTTTAAATAATTCACAATCATGACGCTTGTTGGTGTTATGTAGCGTCACCTATCTGATTGAATGGACCAAAACGTACATGTATCTCTTTGAAGTGTCAGTAAGATACGACTTTAAATAATTCACAATCATGACGCTTGTTGGTGTTATGCAGCGTCACCTATCTGATTGAATGGACCAAAACGTACATGTATCTCTGTGAAGTGTCAGTAAGATACGACTTTAAATAATTCACAATCATGACGCTTGTTGGTGTTGTGCAGCGTCACCTATCTGATTGAATGGACCAAAACGTACATGTATCTCTGTGAAGTGTCAGTAAGATATGACTTTAAATAATTCACAATCATGACGCTTGTTGGTGTTATGCAGCATCACCTATCTGATTGAATGGACCAAAACGTACATGTATCTCTGTGAAGTGTCAGTAAGATACGACTTTAAATAATTCACAATCATGACGCTTGTTGGTGTTATGTAGCGTCACCTATCTGATTGAATGGACCAAAACGTACATGTATCTCTGTGAAGTGTCAGTAAGATACTACTTTAAATAATTCACAATCATGACGCTTGTTGGTGTTATGTAGCGTCTCCTATCTGATTGAATGGACCAAAACGTACATGTATCTCTGTGAAGTGTCAGTAAGATACGACTTTAAATAATTCACAATCATGACGCTTGTTGGTGTTATGTAGCGTCTCCTATCTGATTGAATGGACCAAAACGTACATGTATCTCTGTGAAGTGTCAGTAAGATACGACTTTAAATAATTCACAATCATGACGCTTGTTGGTGTTATGCAGCATCACCTATCTGATTGAATGGACCAAAACGTACATGTATCTCTGTGAAGTGTCAGTAAGATACGACTTTAAATAATTCACAATCATGACGCTTGTTGGTGTTATGTAGCGTCACCTATCTGATTGAATGGACCAAAACGTACATGTATCTCTGTGAAGTGTCAGTAAGATACGACTTTAAATAATTCACAATCATGACGCTTGTTGGTGTTATGCAGCATCACCTATCTGATTGAATGGATCAAAACGTACATGTATCTCTGTGAAGTGTCGGTAAGATACGACTTTAAATAATTCACAATCATGACGCTTGTTGGTGTTATGCAGCATCACCTATCTGATTGAATGGACCAAAACGTACATGTATCTCAGTGAAGTGTCGGTAAGATACGACTTTAAATAATTCACAATCATGACGCTTGTTGGTGTTATGTAGCGTCACCTATCTGATTGAATGGACCAAAACGTACATGTATCTCTGTGAAGTGTCGGTAAGATACGACTTTAAATAATTCACAATCATGACGCTTGTTGGTGTTATGTAGCGTCACCTATCTGATTGAATGGACCAAAACGTACATGTATCTCTGTGAAGTGTCAGTAAGATACGACTTTAAATAATTCACAATCATGACGCTTGTTGGTGTTATGCAGCATCACCTATCTGATTGAATGGACCAAAACGTACATGTATCTCTGTGAAGTGTCGGTAAGATACGACTTTAAATAATTCACAATCATGACGCCTGTTGGTGTTATGCAGCATCACCTATTTGTTTAACAGCAGCATATTTTAAATATGACTTCAAATAAAGGTGTATTCATCTCACTGGCTTTTAGACTAGAGTAAACATTTATTATTTTAGATTTATTATGGTTGGTGGGGGCCGTTGTGATGATTATTTGGGTCGTAGAGCAACAAAGTTTAAGAAACACTGATATATATACATATATATATATATATATATATACATACCATATACCCCTGTAATAATAGCCACCCTACCCGTTACCACCCATGGGTTAGGCGATGATTGTGGCGCCACACAACGATCAAATCTAAAACAACAAAATAGAGTTATTACCCAGCAGTAGTGTTTACACTTGGGTTCATGAATAACATACACTAGTTGGAACATTGAACATTATAGTTTTAAACCATGAAAGTGTAATAGCATAATATAGTTATTATCCAGTAGTGTTTACACTTGGGTTCATGAATAACGTACACTAGTTGGAACATTGAACATTATAGTTTTAAACCATGCAATTGTAATAGTATAATAGAGTTATTACCCAGTAGTTTTTACACTTGGGTTCATGAATAACATACACTAGTTGGAACATTGAACATTATAGTTTTAAACCATGCAAGGTGAATTTTGCTAGACTGTCAGTTGTGTCTGGATCATTGGTCTGTAACATAATATGTACAGAATTAGTAACATTAAGACTTAATCTAATACACGAAGGCATATATTTAATTCTCAAGTCGTCTAACTTCGTACATTCATACAAAAAGTGGATGTCATCACATATTACAGCTTTATCACAAATGTTACAGTCTCTCCATTCTAGCATATTTAAGTTTCTTCTGATTTTAATAGGCAATTTGCATGTTCCTATTCTGATTTGAAATAATGTTTTTTATAAGTGTTCGGGAAGAGTTTCCGTATACCTTTCTTTTCTGTGAGAAAATTAAAAAAGTTTGTATATCGCATTATTATCATTAATATCATTTATAATTCAACTGTGCCAAAGTTGCTTAAATTGATCACATTCACATTTATATACACTCTTGGCATCTATTTTATAATCCTGCGTTATCCATATATAATTAATATCATTACTCTGAAAAAAAATTACTAACACATTTAATACAAGGTGACGAGTGCACATTGTTACAATGAAGGTTATATAAGATTGTGATATAGATTTATTTTGTGTGTGACATGTTTCAATACAAGTTTAATGTTGAATATTTGTTATAGTATAGTCTTATCTGATAAAAGTGTTTCCTTATTTAATGTGTTATTTCATAGTTAGCCTGAGAGCCAATCATCGTCTCTACCCGAATCTGGGGTAAAGCCCCCTACAGGTAACATTCCACGCCGTTGTCGCGCTTACATTTATCCGGGCGTTAAATTTTATCCGGGTGATGTTTATTGTGCATATGTAAGGCATAGTATTTGGCACCAGTAGATCACGTAGTGATAAATAATATCCATTAGTTAAATATGTTTCGTTTGTTGTCGTAATACGAGCGTTATAGTTAGAGTACATAATTCTAATTTACTGTTTTAGATTTGTGACCAAGTATAAGAGTATGTCACCTGACGTGTGCGTGGAGAGGAAACTGTTTTACGACAGAAATTGTTTATGTCTGTGGGAAGCAAACATTTTTTTATTTATGAATATATATAGACATATATGTAAATATATATATACATATAAACATACATAACGCCCGGATAAAGGAAAACGCGTCTGTCGTAGCTGGTGCTAAATGCATTCCCCTAGATACGCGCACGCGCAGAAACGCCACCCGGATATTATTTATCGCCCGGATAAATGTAAGCGCGACACCGTAGTGAGGGGCCAAAGCCGCCACCTCACGGCGCCCGGATAATCGATGCTACTGTGTCAGTTGTGTACATCCGACGCCCTGCGGTGTTTACATTAACTAAATCAAAGTATTTAATTCCCAATAACCCAAGCAGGTGGCGCAACATGTTTTCTTGATTTCCGGTGGTCTGGTGTTAATCATAATCGTAACAACATGACGTAAAACTTGTTTTGCGATGCTGATTTCGTAAGATGTACAAAATACATCTGATTTATTTCATCAGCAGGACATCGGATGGTTTTGTCAAGTCACGAATGTCGAAATGTCCGTGTCTCTCGTTGTTTTTCGCTTAGAAATTGCGACGGAAAACCCCGAAATACAGGACTTGTGTTACAATGGTAGGTTTTTTCTTTAGCTTGGCTCTGACAGCAAGTCACGTACATGTGGTTTCAGTATTGTGTTCCCGTCCGTACTAGTTATTTGCTAACGTGACAGCTATTTTCAAAAAGGGAGACAGAAATACTGGCACTGCCGCCAGCTACAGACCAGTTTCCTTAACCAGTCTGTGCTGTAAACTGCATATCGTGGTCAACAATACATTGAAGCACCTAGTCAAGGCTAGAAGTAGAACATAAAATCCTCACTGACTGCCAGCATGGTTCTAGGGCCAAGAGAAGCTGTGAAACCCAGCTACTGACATTAAGTCATGAAATAGCAAATGTTCTGGACCGGGGCAAGCAGATGTTTGTATGTTTTCTTCTCATTCGTTTTTGTTTTGTTTCCTCCAACAATAAACCAACCAATGTTTAATGATCAAAATTGATCGGTCAACGTAACATACAAATAGAGATAGATAGAGCAGATGGACCTGGCTATATTAGATTTCTCTAAGGCAGTCTTCCGGTGCGCATGCGTCAGACTCAGGTGCAGTCGTATCTTTTAGTGGTTCTTGTGTTTATCGTTAACATCACGAATTTTAAAAGCTTTTATAAATTCAAACTTACAGATGTTTAATAGCATCACTATTAGAACATAATCTTGTAATTACATTTCTGATCAAACCCCCCTAAACTACGTTTTGTCAAATTGGCTTGCTTGGCAACCGGTTACGAATATGGATTAAGATGGCGCGGATGTAAACAATAAGCACTAAAGGCACGCGTAACTAAAATCCCCCCAAACACAACTCAGATAACAGCGCATTTCTTCAAAACTTAATATAATATGAACTAAACAGATATTGATTACATTAAACTACCTCCAATTATATACAACCTAGCTTAAAACATACATACACAGTTTTAGATTAAAACACCATTTTGTTTATCATCCTACCCATCTAGCTTCCACCCTCTGAACTAACAGGCCAATCTTCAGGTGTATCATTGTCGGGACACTGACACCCCTGTGTTTTTCAAATACCCAGAGGTTCTGAGTCGGCCCAGAACCGAAAATAACATTACTATCTGACTATTTGTGTTGTTTTCACAAGCCCTGCACGTGCACATTATTTTCTTTATAATTCATGGTTTATATTTTTAGTTTATATTTACTGTATCTTTAACTCATATAAAGGCCAGATTTTTACAAGCTAATATTTTAAGTGCATTAAATTACAGCACTACAATAAAAAAAATGTATACCTATTAAAAATCTACGGTTAGAATGCTCCATTTGCTTAGTGAGCATAAATATTATAAAATTCTCTCAACATGACAACTCTGTTACTGCTACTCGAAATTTTTGCCATACTCACAGCCCCAAACAAGAGTTACAGCTCCAATACAGGTGACAGGATGTCCAAATCAGAATATCCTAGTCTGCAAGTTGACACAACTCTGGCTTCCTTTCTCCGTAAACCTCAAATGATTGGTAATTCCCATATTGAGGAAGGGCCCAACAATGCTACTAACGTCAGCAACACCTTAAATTTCAGCGAAAGTGTTGGCAAGTGGAGTATAGCTCTCTATATAATCTCTAAACAGAAATCCCGTTTCTGTCCCCAAATCCTGAAATTCAAAGCCAACCATTATCATCTGTTATTGATCATACTTCTCGCTGGCCAAATCGAAACAAACCCTGGACCAGTTAGTCTCCATAGTTCTGAATCTTTATAACCTTGTGGAGTATGCAGATATGAAGTAAAGGAAGATGACAGAGCACTCCTGTGTGACAAATGTGAACTCTGGTACCATACCAAATGCATAGACACCCCCAAAATCGAATACAGCATCATGAAAAACATATCAAGCTTCTCATGGATATGCTGCCAATGTGGTTTTCCAAATTTTTATTCGTCAGTATCTCAAACCCAATCAGTCGCCACTACAAACCCCTTTTCACTGCTCTCTGAACTTGATGACACTAATGACAATGATTGTATAAATGATGCAGATAATATGCACCAAAAAACCTCAACTCCATCCAAAGGTTCGTCTGGTACTCGTAACACACCTACCATCAAAAACAAAAAAACATGGCCTCAGGGCAATGACCATAAACTGTAACAGTATAAAAAGCGCGACTAAACAAGCAGCCTTCCGTGCAACAATCGATCAACACCAACCAGAACTCATATTGGGTTGTGAATCCAAATTAGATAGCGATATGGCTACATATGAACTATTCCCAGAAAACTACACTGTCTACCGCAAAGATCGCAATGCATATGGAGGAGGAGTCTATTGCCACCAAAGACTGCCTCATTACCTCTGATGAACCTGAATTAGGCGAAAACTGTGAAATTATCTGGGCAAGCGTGCAATTCAGAGACTCTAAACCGCTATATCTGGCCAGTTATTATAGACCACCAGGCAACAAAACTCAGTCACTAGACGCCCTAATCTCATCAGTAGCCAAGACTATCAATAAAAACCCATGCCAGCACCCTAACTTAATAATTGGAGGGGACTTCAATCTACCAGATATGAACTGGACCGACTGGTTGACAACAAATACTAACACTAAAGCAATGCACGAGAAATTCATCGACTTCTTACTTGATAACTCGCTTTCTCAACTAGTTACCAGCACCACAAGACCTGTCTCAAATAGCATCCTGGACCTTCTGGTTACATCAAACCCTAATCTCATAGACAACAAAAAAAGTCACAACATACAAGTGCTTCCAGGCATTTCTGATCATTGTATTGTACTGTTTGATATCAATATGAAACCTAAGTTACAAAAGAAACCACAAAGAAAGATATACCTCTATGACAGAATTGACCCCAAAACACTGCAAACCAAAGTGCATGATTTCGTCAACAACTTCTTAGCCTCAAACCCTGAAGAACAATCGGTCAACACAAACTGGGAAACAATTAGAAATGGACTGGACAAAATTGTGGATGACAATGTTCCATCAAAACCCACTAAAGGAAAACAAAATCTACCTTGGATCAAATCTGATATCAAGCATAAGATGAGAAAACGTGATAAATTGTTCTCAAAAGCCCATAAAACAAACACCCCATCAGATTGGAAAGCCTATCGTGAATATCGCAACTATGTTACAAAATGTATCCGCTCAGCACACCACGATTATGTCAACAACATAATTGGCAAGAATATGACTGGAAACCCAAAATCTTTCTGGTCATATGTAAAACTCACTCGCACAGAAAACCTAGGAATCCCAACACTTAAAACTTCTGATAAAATGTGCAGCACAGATCACGATAAGATGGAGGCATTGAACATGCATTTCTAAAGCGTATTTAATAAGCAGACACACACAAACGCACAGTAAAGGTCCATCTCCATATACCTCCATTCCTCACTTACACATCACAACTGCCGGCATAGCCAAACAATTATCTAGCCTAAGCCCATCAAAAGCATGCGGTCCTGATGAAATGTCACCTCGTTTCCTTAAAATTGTTGCAAATGAACTAGCTCTGGCTCTTAGATGTCTATTCCAGCAATCCTATAACCAAGCAACAGTCCCAAAACAGTGGCGCAAAGCACTAGTTACAGCAATTCATAAGAGCGGTCCAAAATCAGACGCCTCCAACTACCGACCCATATCCTTGACCTGCTTGTGCTATAAAATCATGGAACACATAATCCTAAGTCATGTCGCCAAACATCTTAACACTCATAACATCCTTGTTAATGAACAACATGGATTCAGGAACTGCCATAAACTCAACTAATGACTGGTCAGAAACACTAAATCAAAAACGTCAGACTGATGTAATCTTACTAGACTTCAGTAAAGCGTTTGATAAAGTTGCTCATCACCACCTATCAAATAAATTAAACTACTACGGCATCCGAAACAACACTCTTGGCTGGATCAATAGCTTCTTATCCTACCGTATACAATCTGTTTCAGTCAATGGCACACATTCTTCCTGGGCTAATGTCACTTTCGGAGTTCCTCAGGGATCTGTCCTGGGGCCGGTCCTATTCCTTCTATACATAAACGACATCAAGGAACAAATAAATTCAACAATCAAACTCTGCAGACGACAGCATCCTATACAGAGAAATAAATAACACAAACGATCAACAAATATTACAAAACGATTTAGAAACCCTCACAACGTGGACTAAGAAGTGGTCAATGAATTTCAATGTTAAGAAATGTGCAGTCCTCACCATCACACGCAAACGAAACCCCAAACTATATCAATATACATTACTGGGAAAATCACTAAATCATGTTCAAAAGCACGACTACCTTGGAGTCACAATATCACATGACCTAAGATGGAATGATCACTGCACCAAAATAACCACCAAAGCCAGCCGCACACTTGGACTCTTAAGAAGAACACAAAATGTCAAAGAAACAGCTTATCAAACCCTTGTCCGACCACAAGTTGAATATGCCAGCGAAGTCTGGAATCCCAACACAGCAACAGAAATTAACCGCATAGAACAAATCCAAAGAAATGCAGCAAGATTCATCTTCTCCGACTACCGAAAGGATGCACATATTAAACCACTCATAAACAAACTCAACTGGGACTCGCTCCACACACGTCGCCTCATCCAACAAGCATCAATGTTTTACAAAATCCACTACCACATGGTCAACATCAGTCCTCCGCCATGTTTCCAGCACGCCACACATATCTCCAACAAAATCGACCATCCACATAAATATACCAACACAATAATTCCAACCATCAATGCATATAAATATGCATTCTACCCCAGAGCAGTATCCATATGGAACAGACTACCACCATCTGCTGTTCTACACATCACGCCATCACTGCCAGCCTTCCTGTGTGTCACCATGCCAGCCATCAGGGAAATGCAACCCTTGCATGGCATCCACATCCTTTAATGCTACAAACTTATGTATATAGTGCCCCACTTGTTCTTATCCGCGCTTTTGTTTGTTTTTTGTTGGTTTTTATTGTTTTCCTTTCTTTAATTTGAACAATCTTCTACACGATTTTTTCCCTTTTTGTTCGACTGCCCTGACGTTACGCACCGCACAAATCCCAGTTTAGCTGTGAACAGCTGTAAAGGGATTACTACATCAAGCATCAAGCAAGGCATTTGACCATGTACCCCATCAGCGACTCCTGTTAAAGCTAATTCATTATGGGATCAGGGGATCCACTTACAGGTGGATCGCTGAATTCCTGTCCAACAGATCTCAGCAAGTAGTCATTGATGGAGCATCATCCGATCAAACCCCTGTCATCAGTGGCCCATCAAAGCCCATAGCATACCGGGTTTCTTTAAGCGGAATTTGAAATCGGCCAGTGAAGACACAAAAACTAATGCCTACAAAGCCCTGGTAAGACCCCAGATTGCATACTGTAGTGCCATCTGGAATCCTCACCATCAGGACCAAGTAAAAGCCCTGGTAAGACCCCAGATTGCATACTGTAGTGCCATCTGGAATCCTCACCATCAGGACCAAGTAAAAGCCCTGGTAAGACCCCAGATTGCATACTGTAGTGCCATCTGGAATCCTCACCATCAGGACCAAGTAAAAGCCCTGGTAAGACCCCAGAGTGCATACTGTAGTGCCATCTGGAATCCTCACCATCAGGACCAAGTAAAAGCCCTGGTAAGACCCCAGATTGCATACTGTAGTGCCATCTGGAATCCTCACCATCAGGACCAAGTAAAAGCCCTGGTAAGACCCCAGATTGCATACTGTAGTGCCATCTGGAATCCTCACCATCAGGACCAAGTAAAAGCCCTGGTAAGACCCCAGATTGCATACTGTAGTGCCATCTGGAATCCTCACCATCAGGACCAAGTAAAAGCCCTGGTAAGACCCCAGATTGCATACTGTAGTGCCATCTGGAATCCTCACCATCAGGACCAAGTAAAAGCCCTGGTAAGACCCCAGATTGCATACTGTAGTGCCATCTGGAATCCTCACCATCAGGACCAAGTAAAAGCCCTGGTAAGACCCCAGATTGCATACTGTAGTGCCATCTGGAATCCTCACCATCAGGACCAAGTAAAAGCCCTGGTAAGACCCCAGATTGCATACTGTAGTGCCATCTGGAATCCTCACCATCAGGACCAAGTAAAAGCCCTGGTAAGACCCCAGAGTGCATACTGTAGTGCCATCTGGAATCCTCACCATCAGGACCAAGTAAAAGCCCTGGTAAGACCCCAGATTGCATACTGTAGTGCCATCTGGAATCCTCACCATCAGGACCAAGTAAAAGCCCTGGTAAGACCCCAGATTGCATACTGTAGTGCCATCTGGAATCCTCACCATCAGGACCAAGTAAAAGCCCTGGTAAGACCCCAGAGTGCATACTGTAGTGCCATCTGGAATCCTCACCATCAGGACCAAGTAAAAGCCCTGGTAAGACCCCAGATTGCATACTGTAGTGCCATCTGGAATCCTCACCATCAGGACCAAGTAAAAGCCCTGGTAAGACCCCAGATTGCATACTGTAGTGCCATCTGGAATCCTCACCATCAGGACCAAGTAAAAGCCCTGGTAAGACCCCAGAGTGCATACTGTAGTGCCATCTGGAATCCTCACCATCAGGACCAAGTAAAAGCCCTGGTAAGACCCCAGATTGCATACTGTAGTGCCATCTGGAATCCTCACCATCAGGACCAAGTAAAAGCCCTGGTAAGACCCCAGAGTGCATACTGTAGTGCCATCTGGAATCCTCACCATCAGGACCAAGTAAAAGCCCTGGTAAGACCCCAGAGTGCATACTGTAGTGCCATCTGGAATCCTCACCATCAGGACCAAGTAAATTAAGTAGATGCTGTGCAAAGGAAGGCCGCGAGATATGTCACCAACAGATATCATATCACCAGCAGTGTAGCATCCATGCTAGACCATCTACAGTGAGAGTCTCTGACATCAAGATGCACCAAGACACAACTGACCATGCTTTCAAGATCATCCACAAATATGTTGACATCGATCCCCAGCTCTACCTCTCTCCTGCTTCACCAAGAACCAGATCCAGTCATTCCCTTAAGGTCCTTCAGTTTCCCGC
Source organism: Paraescarpia echinospica (assembly GCA_020002185.1). Lineage (NCBI taxonomy): Eukaryota > Metazoa > Annelida > Polychaeta > Sabellida > Siboglinidae > Paraescarpia > Paraescarpia echinospica. The sequence continues at coordinate 1,351,267 of CM034539.1, forward strand.
ATGCACAGATGTTTTTAAATTCAGTTTTTTTTCCAAGGTCATTCCTGTGTGGAACTCCTTGCCAGCACGTGTTGCTGAGGCTCCCAGTTTGGGTATTTTCCAACGGGAGCTTGCCCAGCTTTTCTTCTATTTTATTTGACTTAGTCCTTGTCCGAAGTAGGGTAAATGAAGGACTAGGGCTGTGTCGGCCAGGGTTTATCTCCAGGGACCACTACAGTTGCCGAATTGGCCTAGACCCGTTACCTGAAAAAGACTATGTTAACTTTTTTATTCTCATACTTTTGATCTTTTGTATATTTTCTTTTTCTTCTTTAGTTTTTGGTTTCCTCCAACAATAAACCAACCATTGTATAATGATCAAGATTGATCAGTCAACGTAATATACAGGTACAGATATTGCCACAAAGGTATTATGTTGCAGGCATATGGAATAATAATCTGCACTGTGTAGAATTTTGACAAGTCTGCCGTAAGTACCAGGTAATCAACGTTAAAGTTAAACATGTCAAAATGGTCATCACTGTAAACAGCTGGCAAAAGACAACTATTTATTTAAAATAATAATACTCGTAATTGTACTAATTATTTTTAACAGTAGGATCCATAATCAATTACACTTGTGAAGTACATTATCACTAATTCTCCGAGATATCTATTTCTATATATAACTATGTTTAAACAAATGAAACTGCATGTATTGCTGCATTCAAATTCATGCATATTTTGGATCAATTCCAATTCAATTAAGAATTGAACCCGGGTCTGACCGTTGCATGTCCTAAATTCATGCGTTGTTCAATTCTGTGACACCTTGGTTTGGTAAAGTTGGTATAGTCTTGTTATTGGTCTTCTGTTTGACTGCTTCTGTCAGAGTTATGTTGAACTGCCCCTGCTACAATTAAACAAATTAGTTGGCATGTCATTATTCAACATAAATGAATCAGGTTTGAGAAAACGACACAATACCACGGTGCTGTGGAATAGAGCAATGTATGATTATAGGGAACTATAGTGTAGAATGGAGCGGAGTCACTGGCTTAGCTACGCAGTGGCTCGAGCATTCCACTCTCAACCGAGAGGACCCGCCCGGGTTCAAATCCTGTGCTGCCATGTCAAACTTTGGGCAAGGTCATTCACCCTATGTTGTTTCAGTTTTCTCAGCTGTATGAATGAGTACCTGGCTATAAACAGTGGTGGAAATTTGCGTACAAAAAATTAATAGTCTTTGTACATTAATTGCAGTGTGGCTGAATGCTTCCCAGAGAAGTTGATATGGTTTTTGATTGAACAAGTCTGCCATGGAGTAAAGTGTAAAGCACCTTGAGTAGTCCAAAGGACCGGATACTTGCGATATATAAGAACTTACCGTTTTACTTTTTTGTATACAATTTTATTTCTAAGCCACTTAAAAATGATGAAATGAAGAATAATGTAGTAAATGTAGCATAACCGCGATGTGCGTTCCATGCAGCTCCGTACTATGATGTCGACAATCGCCACAAGAATAAAGTAAGCTACGCTGACGCTGCCCGCGGTACTTGTGTGGTCCAATCACTCACTGACAGCAACCTCCTGATACATCGCGGCAAACGACAACATACTGCAATCACCATAGAGACATTTACGGCTGGTAAAGCAACTTTGGTATCTTAAATATATATTTATATATATATATATATATATAAACATCATGGTTTAAAACTGCTAAATAAACCAATAAATAGATTAAAAACTAATACTAGAATAAATAGTGAAATAGATAAATAACTAACTTAACTTTAAATTAGTTATCTATTTTAAGTAGTGATTTATTTTATTACATATTGCAGTTTCATGGTATTTAAAAATGATAATTTTTATTAGTATAACTTTTTTATTTATTTCATTTTTATTTACCAATGTTTTAATGTTTATTTACTAATGTTTTCATATGTCGTGAAATACCACAACAAATTTTGGATAAAATATATTATTGTTCTCTGGATATATGTAATCTTATGACAGTCATTTTATTAACAACTTTTAACCAAATGTGGGGAAACTGATGTTTAATTTCAGAATGTGTGTCTGTTGTCTAGAGCTGTATAATATTGAGGATATTTTTGTATAATCAGATGCAAGATATTTTCTTTCTTTAAATAGATAGCTGTTTGCTTCGTGTGGGTTTTCACGTTAAAATTAATATAAATTCAATATTTCCTATACATCTTTTGATACATCTTCTATTTCAGAATTGCCCACTGTCATAGGAACAGTGGAAGAAGTGACTGCCATTAAGGCAGAGATGGCAGACCATGAGGTACAGGAGCCAACTTGTGTCAGCCTGGGTAACACAGACACTAGCACAGAAGATGATGGTTTTACAGTAGCCAGGAGCAGGAAGTCGAAAAGAGTCGTCCCACCAAAAGATGACGGTGACGTTGCTAAATCAAACACAACCGCTGTCCGTGTGAAAGATGACGGCGTCGTTCGAGCGACATCATCCAAGGCGAGCAGTAGAGACTTTGCGGGAGCGCCAACGTTACCTGAAGACGTGCGTGACAGGCGTTTCTCTGCAGACAGGTTCCCCGAGGGCGAGGGTGTGTCATCCCACCCTGGAAGTGGCAAGGGAAGGACCAAGGGGCTCACTCCACCCTCTCTTCTCCCAGCGACAATGCGGTTCTTCTCCGGCAACCCTTCGGTGGAAAGTACCGAGGGAATCATTCACCTCTACAAAGACAGGTTTGTCTTGCAGCAAATAAACTCTACTGAAGACTTGTTATTGTATATTACAAACAATAAACCTTTGGGTTCCCAATGATGGGATTTGGGATTTGCTATTGGGATTTTTCTCTAGCTGTAAGTTACTGTGATCACAATTATTGCTCTAATGAATGTGATTCTTTAAAATAATGCATGGAAAAGCTTAAAAGTAAATGACTTCATCCATATACTACTGCTCACAGCATATATTCTAAGCATGTGTGATATTGCAGAACTCTCCGTGATGACCAGATGCTTTCTGTGTGTCATACTGAGGTGTTTGTTTGCCTACTAGCCAGATGACATCTCTGACAGAGGAAGTTCCCCGCAGTGAGATGATGTGCATTCTGGGAGTTCCTGCGACAATGACATCACCGGATCTCCTGCAGTTCATTGGCCCAGTCGAGTATGATCATCCTCTTTACGAGAAATAGTTTGTTATATCATTGAAATATGCATCATTTTTGCATGTATTCTAGTTTTTAAATATCAAATGTTATAAAAGGCCATGTGTGTGTTCATCAGAGATAAATGTCTGACCAGGGAACTCGCATATATCTGACTACTTGTATGAGTAAAACAGATAAAAAGACTTGCATTTACCTCAACATAATTGATAGGCAACTCTTCAAGGATTCTCATATTATATACCTGGTGTATATATATATATATATATATCTGTATATATATATATATATATATATATTATACATGCAAAGAAAGGCTGAGGACAGGAAATTGCCTGTTAATGAAGATTGGCTCCTAAAGGAATTGAGGATTTTTCAAATAAATAGACTGGGACAACCAACATATATACATATGTGTATATTAAATATATATATATATATATATATAATGTTTGTGATGATAGTGGAGCGGTGGGTTATATATCTATAATCAGAGATAGGTTTAAAAGAATTGCATGGTATTCATTAAACAGTTAATGAGATTGTTGGTAGGGTGTGAATAAGTTAAATCATCTTGTTTTACAGACCGTGGGTGCAGCATTTGAAAGTGATTCGAGATGCAACACCAAACCAGTACATGGTACTCATCAAGTTCCGGACACAGGTACAACGTGGCAGAAATATCTTGTGCAACAAATATGTATATATTTGAAAACCTATTTAAGTTTTGTCTCAGAACTGACTTCCCTGTACTTTCTTGTTTGTGCTGTTTGTTTTATATATTTATACCGATATTACATTGTGTAATAAAAATGTAAAGATAAGACAACAAACACGGTGACTTGTGGAGATAAGACAACAAACACGGTGACTTGTGGAGATAAGACAACAAGCACGGTGAATTGTGGAGACAAGACAACAAGCACGGTGAATTGTGGAGATAAGACAACAAGCACGGTGACTTGTGGAGATAAGACAACAACCACGGTGACTTGTGGAGATAAGACAACAAGCACGGTGACTTGTGGAGATAAGACAACAAACACGGTGACTTGTGGAGATAAGACAACAAACACGGTGACTTGTGGAGATAAGACAACAAGCACGGTGACTTGTGGAGATAAGACAACAACACGGTGACTTGTGGAGATAAGACAACAAACACGGTGACTTGTGGAGATAAGACAACAAGCACGGTGACTTGTGGAGATAAGACAACAAGCACGGTGACTTGTGGAGATAAGACAACAAACACGGTGACTTGTGGAGATAAGACAACAAACACGGTGACTTGTGGAGATAAGACAACAAACACGGTGACTTGTGGAGATAAGACAACAAGCACGGTGACTTGTGGAGATAAGACAACAAGCACTGTGACTTGTGGAGATAAGACAACAAGCACGGTGACTTGTGGAGATAAGACAACAAGCACGGTGACTTGTGGAGATAAGACAACAAGCACGGTGACTTGTGGAGATAAGACAACAAGCACGGTGACTTGTGGAGATAAGATAAACAAGCACGGTGACTTGTGGAGATTGTGGAGATAAGACACGGTGACTTGTGGAGATAAGACAACAAAACACGGTGACTTGTGGAGATAAGACAACAAGACAACACGGTGACTTGTGGAGATAAGACAACAAGCACGGTGACTTGTGGAGATAAGACAAACACGGTGACTTGTGGAGATAAGACAACAAACACGGTGACTTGTGGAGATAAGACAACAAACACGGTGACTTGTGGAGATAAGACAACAAGCACGGTGACTTGTGGAGATAAGACAACAAACACGGTGACTTGTGGAGATAAGACAACAAGCACGGTGACTTGTGGAGATAAGACAACAAGCACGGTGACTTGTGGAGATAAGACAACAAGCACGGTGACTTGTGGAGATAAGACAACAAGCACGGTGACTTGTGGAGATAAGACAACAAGCACGGTGACTTGTGGAGATAAGACAACAAGCACGGTGACTTGTGGAGATAAGACAACAAGCACGGTGACTTGTTGAGATAAGACAACAAACACTGTGACTAGTGGAGATAAGACAACAAGCACGGTATCTTGTGGAGATAAGACAACAAGCACGGTGACTTGTGGAGATAAGACAACAAGCACGGTGACTTGTGGAGATAAGACAACAAGCACGGTGACTTGTGGAGATAAGATAACAAGCACGGTGACTTGTGGAGATAAGACAACAAACACGGTGACTTGTGGAGGTGTATTCAGTGTTGTGGTTGTAATCCATAGAATATGCTGTGCTGTCTTCAGGAGTATGCGGACGACTTCTACAAGATGTTCAACAACCACCCGTTCAACTCTATAGAGCCTGACGTGTGTCACCTGGTCTATGTGGCTCGAGTGGAGACAGTCAAGGAACAAGAGGTAAGATTACCTCATCTCCAGTCAGTCCTACCCGTGGCTGGGCAGTGGCCCGCCACAGCAAACTAGGTAATAAGTGACACAGGCCTATCCTGCTATGACCAAAACATAGCTGTCTAAGTCAGACCCATAAATTTTGTGACTTGCAGAAATACTTACCTTATAATTTAATTTTTCAATGTCCAGTTTTTTCCTCGACAATCCAAAACTACTAAATATATGCATTTACAAAAACACATTAAAAACAATAGACAGTATAATAAACAACAGACAGTATAATAAACAATAGATAGTGTAATAAACAATAGACAGTATAATAAACAATAGACACTATAATAAACAATAGACACTATAATAAACAATAGACACTATAATAAACAATAGACAGTGTAATAAACAACAGACAGTATAATAAACAACAGACAGTATAATAAACAACAGACAGTATAATAAACAACAGACAGTTTAATAAACAATAGATAGTATAATAAACAACAGACGGTATAATAAACAATAGACAGTATAATAAACAATATACAGTTTAATAAACAATAGACAGTATAATAAACAATATACAGTATAATAAACAATATACAGTTTAATAAACAATAGACAGTATAATAAACAATAGACAGCATAATAAACAGTAGACAGTATAATAAACAATATACAGTATAATAAACAATAGACAGTATAATAAACAATAGACAGTGTAATAAACAATAGACAGTGTAATAAACAATAGACAGTATAATAAACAATAGACAGTATAATAAACAATAGACACTATAATAAACAACAGACAGTGTAATAAACAACAGACTGTATAATAAACAATAGACAGTTTAATCAACAATAGATAGTATAATAAACAACAGACAGTATAATAAACAATATACAGTATAATAAACAATATACAGTATAATAAACAATATACAGTTTAATAAACAATAGACTATAATAAACAATAGACAGCATAATAAACAATATACAGTATAATAAACAATAAGCAGTTTAATAAACAATAGACAGTGTAATAAACAACAGACAGTGTAAAAAACAACAGACTATAATAAACAATAGACAGTTTAATCAACAATAGATAGTATAATAAACAACAGACAGTATAATAAACAATATACAGTATAATAAACAATAGACAGTATAATAAACAATATACAGTTTAATAAACAATAGACAGTATAATAAACAATAGACAGTATAATAAACAATAGACAGCATAATAAACAATAGGCAGTTTAATAAACAATAGACACTATAATAAACAACAGACAGTGTAATAAACAACAGACTGTATAATAAACAATAGACAGTTTAATCAACAATAGATAGTATAATAAACAACAGACAGTATAATAAACAATATACAGTATAATAAACAATAGACAGTATAATAAACAATATACAGTTTAATAAACAATAGACAGTATAATAAACAATATACAGTATAATAAACAATAGACAGTATAATAAACAATATACAGTTTAATAAACAATAGACAGTATAATAAACAATATACAGTATAATAAACAATAGACAGTATAATAAACAATATACAGTTTAATAAACAATAGACAGTATAACAAACAATATACAGTATAATAAACAATATACAGTATAATAAACAACAGACAGTATAATAAACAATAGGCAGTATAATAAACAATATACAGTATAATAAACAACAGACAGCATAATAAACAATAGACAGTATAATAAACAATAGACACTATAATAAACAATAGGCAGTATAATAAACAATATACAGTATAATAAACAATAGACAGTATAATCAACAATAGACAGTATAATAAACAATAGGCAGTATAATAAACAGTAGACTGTTTAATAAACAATAGACAGTTTAATAAACAATAGACAGTATAATAAACAACAGACAGTTTAATAAACAATAGACAGTATAATAAACAACAGACAGTTTAATAAACAATAGACAGTATAATAAACAATAGACAGTTTAATAAACAATAGACAGTATAATAAACAACAGACAGTTTAATAAACAATACACAGTATAATAAACAACACAGTTTAATAAACAATAGAAAGTATAATAAACAATATACACTATAATAAACAATAGTTTAATAAACAATAGACAGTATAATAAACAATAGACAGTTTAATAAACAACAGACAGTATAATAAACAGACAGTTTAATCAACAATAGACAGTTTAATCAACAATAGACAGTTTAATCAACAATAGACAGTATAATAAACAATATACAGTATAATAAATAACAGACAGTTTAATAAACTATAGACAATATAATAAACAACAGACACTATAATAAACAATAGACAGTGTAATAAACAATAGACAGTTTAATCAACAACAGACAGTATAATAAACAATAGACAGTGTAATAAACAGTAGACACTGTAATAAACAATAGACAGTGTAATAAACAATAGACAGTTTAATCAACAATAGACAGTATAATAAACAATAGACACTATAATAAACAATAGTTTAATAAACAATAGACAGTATAATAAACAATAGACACTATAATAAACAATAGACAGTGTAATAAACAACAGACAGTATAATAAACAATAGACAGTTTAATCAACAATAGACAGTTTAATCAACAATAGACAGTATAATAAACAATATACAGTGTAATAAACAACAGACACTTTAATAAACTATAGACAATATAATAAACAATAGACAGTGTAATAAACAATAGACAGTTTAATCAACAACAGACAGTATAATAAACAATAGACAGTGTAATAAACAGTAGACACTGTAATAAACAATAGACAGTGTAATAAACAATAGACAGTTTAATCAACAATAGACAGTATAATAAACAATAGACAGTGTAATAAACAGTAGACACTGTAATAAACAGTAGACAGTATAATAAACAATAGACAGTTTAATCAACAATAGACAGTGTAATAAACAGTAGACACTGTAATAAACAGTAGACAGTATAATAAACACTAGACAGTTTAATGAACAATAGACTATAATAAACAATAGACAGTGTAATAAACAGTAGACAGTATAATAAACAATAGACAGTTTAATCAACAATAGACAGTATGATTCAAAATACCAACTTTATAAATCCTAAGTAATATTCAGTTCAAATTCTGTTTCAACACAGTGTTATTTGTACTTAAAAACTTGATGTGTGCACAATCATATTCAATCAGATATGATTTAAAAATTAACTATTGTTCATCAGCTCCAGTTCCAGAATGGAATTGTCCCTATGCTTGTTACATAATGTAAACTCTATTATCTTTTCTCACTATTTAACTGGCCAAATGTGCTTTATGGGTGCATAGTTTTCTCCCAATAATTTGAATGTCATTTGAATATTAAAACTGGAACATGTTTACATTGCACGTTTCCCAGAGCAGTTGAGATAGTGTTTGATTGGACAGGTCTGCGAGTAAGTGAAGTGTGACTTTGAGTGGTCCTACTGACTGGATATTGCGCAATATAAAAACTTTCCTTTTTTATGTTGATATTCCTAAATGTATAGCAGTAGTCAAGTTATAATTTAATCGTGTTTCGTTAAAAACACATTTGGGTGATCAGTATGTTAGAATATAGGTCATAATATAAACATGATTTTGTAATAAAACAATCTGCCTGTGTAGCTATAAACTTGCTGGTTACTCTTGATGTTGTGTGTTTGTAGGATGGCAGTCTGCCCATCTATAAACTAGCTGGTTACCCTTGATGTTGTGTGTTTGTAGGACAGTAGTCTGCCCATCTATAAACTAGCTGGTTACTCTTGATGTTGTGTGTTTGTAGGATGGCAGTCTGCCCATCTATAAACTAGCTGGTTACCCTTGATGTTGTGTGTTTGTAGGACAGTAGTCTGCCCATCTATAAACTAGCTGGTTACCCTTGATGTTGTGTGTTTGTAGGACAGTAGTCTGCCCATCTATAAACTAGCTGGTTACCCTTGATGTTGTGTGTTTGTAGGACAGTAGTCTGCCCATCTATAAACTAGCTGGTTACCCTTGATGTTGTGTGTTTGTAGGACAGTAGTCTGCCCATCTATAAACTAGCTGGTTACTCTTGATGTTGTGTGTTTGTAGGGCAGCAGTCTGCCCATCTATAAACTAGCTGGTTACTCATGACATTGTGTGTTTGTAGGGCAGCAGTCTGCCCATCTATAAACTAGCTGGTTACTCTTGATGTTGTTTGTTTGTAAGGCAGCAGTCTGCCCATCTATAAACTAGCTGGTTACTCTTGACGTTGTGTGTTTGTAGGGCAGCAGTCTGCCCATCTATAAACTAGCTGGTTACCCTTGATGTTGTGTGTTTGTAGGGCAGCAGTCTGCCCATCTATAAACTTGTTGGTTACTCTTGACGTTGTGTGTTTGTATTGCGGCAGTCTGCCCATCTATACACTTGCTGGTTACTCTTGATGTTGTGTGTTTGTATGGCGGCAGTCTGCCCATCTATACACTTGCTGGTTACTCTTGATGTTGTGTGTTTGTATGGCGGCAGTCTGCCCATCTATACACTTGCTGGTTACTCTTGACGTTGTGTGTTTGTAGGACAGTAGTCTGCCCATCTATAAACTAGCTGGTTACTCTTGACGTTGTGTGTTTGTAGGGCAGCAGTCTGCCCATCTATACACTTGCTGGTTACTCTTGATGTTGTGTGTTTGTATGGCGGCAGTCTGCCCATCTATACACTTGCTGGTTACTCTTGATGTTGTGTGTTTGTATGGCGGCAGTCTGCCCATCTATACACTTGCTGGTTACTCTTGACGTTGTGTGTTTGTAGGACAGTAGTCTGCCCATCTATAAACTAGCTGGTTACTCTTGACGTTGTGTGTTTGTAGGGCAGCAGTCTGCCCATCTATACACTTGCTGGTTACTCTTGATGTTGTATGTTTGTATGGCGGCAGTCTGCCCATCTATACACTTGCTGGTTACTCTTGACGTTGTGTGTTTGTAGGACAGTAGTCTGCCCATCTATAAACTAGCTGGTTACTCTTGATGTTGTGTGTTTGTAGGATGGCAGTCTGCCCATCTATAAACTAGCTGGTTACTCTTGATGTTGTTTGTTTGTAAGGCAGCAGTCTGCCCATCTATAAACTTGTTGGTTACTCTTGACGTTGTGTGTTTGTAGGGCAGCAATCTGCCCATCTATACACTTGCTGGTTACTCTTGATGTTGTGTGTTTGTAAGGCAGCAGTCTGCCCATCTATAAACTAGCTGGTTACTCTTGACATTGTGTGTTTGTAGGGCAGCAATCTGCCCATCTATACACTTGCTGGTTACTCTTGATGTTGTGTGTTTGTAGGGCGGCAGTCTGCCCATCTATAAACTAGCTGGTTACTCTTGACATTGTGTGTTTGTATGGCGGCAGTCTGCCCATCTATACACTTGCTGGTTACTCTTGACGTTGTGTGTTTGTAGGGCGGCAGTCTGCCCATCTATAAACTAGCTGGTTACTCGTGACATTGTGTGTTTGTAGGGCAGCAGTCTGCCCATCTATAAACTTGCTGGTTACTCTTGACGTTGTATGTTTGTAGGGCAGCAGTCTGCCCATCTATAAACTAGCTGGTTACTCATGATGTTGTGTGTTTGTATGGCGGCAGTCTGCCCATCTGTATACTTGCTGGTTACTCTTGACGTTGTGTGTTTGTAGGGCAGCAGTCTGCCCATCTATAAACTAGCTGGTTACTCTTGACATTGTGTGTTTGTAGGGCAGCAGTCTGCCCATCTATAAACTAGCTGGTTACTCTTGATGTTGTATGTTTGTAGGGCAGCAGTCTACCCATCTATAAACTAGCTGGTTACTCATGACATTGTGTGTTTGTAGGGCAGCAGTCTGCCCATCTATAAACTTGCTGGTTACTCTTGATGTTGTATGTTTGTAGGGCAGCAGTCTGCCCATCTATAAACTAGCTGGTTACTCGTGACGTTGTGTGTTTGTAGGGCAGCAGTCTGCCCATCTATAAACTTGCTGGTTACTCTTGATGTTGTATGTTTGTAGGGCAGCAGTCTGCCCATCTATAAACTAGCTGGTTACTCGTGACATTGTGTGTTTGTAGGGCAGCAGTCTGCCCATCTATAAACTTGCTGGTTACTCTTGATGTTGTATGTTTGTAGGGCAGCAGTCTGCCCATCTATAAACTAGCTGGTTACTCGTGACGTTGTGTGTTTGTAGGGCAGCAGTCTGCCCATCTATAAACTTGCTGGTTACTCTTGATGTTGTATGTTTGTAGGGCAGCAGTCTGCCCATCTATAAACTAGCTGGTTACTCATGACATTGTGTGTTTGTAGGGCAGCAGTCTGCCCATCTATAAACTTGTTGGTTACTCTTGATATTGTGTGTTTGTAGGGCGGCAATCTGCCCATCTATAAACTTGATGAGTACTCTTGATATTGTGTGTTTGTAGGGCGGCAGTCTGCCCATCTATAAACTTGATGGGTACTCGTGACGTTGTGTGTTTGTAGGGCAGCAGTCTGCCTATCTATAAACTTGATGAGTACTCGTGACGTTGTGTGTTTGTAGGACAGTAGTCTGCCCATCTATAAACTTGCTGGTTACTCTTGATGTTGTGTGTTTGTAGGGCAGCAGTCTGCCCATCTATACACTTGCTGGTTACTCTTGATGTTGTGTGTTTGTAGGGCGGCAGTCTGCCCATCTATACACTTGCTGGTTACTCTTGATGTTGTGTGTTTGTAGGGCAGCAGTCTGCCCATCTATAAACTAGCTGGTTACTCTTGACGTTGTGTGTTTGTAGGGCAGCAGTCTGCCCATCTATAAACTAGCTGGTTACTCTTGACGTTGTGTGTTTGTAGGGCAGCAGTCTGCCCATCTATAAACTAGCTGGTTATTCTTGACGTTGTGTGTTTGTGGGGCAGCAGTCTGCCCATCTATAAACTTGTTGGTTACTCTTGACGTTGTGTGTTTGTAGGGCGGCAATCTGCCCATCTATAAACTTGATGAGTACTCTTGATATTGTGTGTTTGTAGGGCGGCAGTCTGCCCATCTATAAACTTGATGGGTACTCGTGACGTTGTGTGTTTGTCGGGCAGCAGTCTGCCTATCTATAAACTTGATGAGTACTCGTGACGTTGTGTGTTTGTAGGGCGGCAGTCTGCCCATCTGTATACTTGCTGGTTACTCGTTACGTTGTGTGTTTGTAGGGCAGCAGTCTGCCCATCTATAAACTAGCTGGTTACTCGTGACGTTGTGTGTTTGTAGGGCAGCAGTCTGCCCATCTATAAACTTGCTGGTTACTCGTGACGTTGTGTGTTTGTAGGGCAGAAGTCTGCCCATCTATAAACTTACATTACTTTTGTTTCTGTTTGTTTGCAGGGTGGCAGTCTGCCCATTGCTGGCCTCACAGAGCTGCCCGTCTGTCCAGTCTGTCTAGAGAGGATGGTCGGTCACTCCTGTTTCTCTTACTAGAAAAAACATCCAGATAGATACTTTATTGAATTTTTCAAAAGAGAGCTTTGTTATGTGTTATAAAAGTACATCAAACATAGGCAGTCACAGTAAAATAATATAACTCACATTCCCTCACACACATTCCATCCAGATGGCGCCACACACACATTCCATCCAGATGGCGCCACAGTCCACACACACACACACACACACAGAAGACAATTTTCCGGAGTATTTGTAAATGTAATTTTTATGACGTAGATTTGAAGAAAAAAATTGCGAGTTACGTAACATATCTCCAAATGATGGGTGCTCCTCGGGTCACTCGCCGAAAATATGCGTAACATTTACATGTGTCTAATATATGATACAAAGTCTAAAAATATTAAGAAACCTTAACCACTGGGGACTTTCTAAAAACATACATAACATTTACATGTGTCTAATGTATGGTATGAACCCTAAAAACATTAAGGAACCTTTACCACTGGGGACTTTCTAAAAATATGCTTAACATTTACATGAGTATAATGTGTGGTACAAACCCTAAAACATTAAGGAACCTTAACCAGTAGGGACTAGTAATGTTTATTGTTAACATTATTTTGTTCTGTTACATACAGCAGAGTTGCAAAGCACCAGTACATGTTATATTGTTATTATGTTACAGGATGAATCAGTGGACGGTATTCTGACGATCCTATGTAATCACTCCTTCCATGGATCTTGCCTCGCTCAATGGGGAGACACCAGGTACGTGTGTTTACTATGTCGCTAGTGGTCTACGTGTGTCACTGGTGGTCTAGTAGCAGGTCTACATGTGTCACTAGTGGTCTACCTGTGTTGCTAGTGGTCTACTTGCGTCGTTAGTGGTCTACGTGTCTCGCTAGTGATCTACATGTATCACTAGTGGTCTACGTGTGTCACTGGTGGTCTATTTGTGTCGCTAGTGGTCTACATGTGTCACTAGTGGTCTACATGTGTCACTGGTGGTCTACATGTGTCGCTAGTGGTCTATGTGTGTCGTTAGTGGTCTACGTTTGTCACTGGTAGTCTACGTGTGTCACTGGTGGTCTACATGTGTCCCTAATGATCTACGTGTGTCCCTAGTGGTCTGCGTGTGTCACTAGTGGTCTATCTGTGTCGCTAGTGGTCTACGTGTGTCACTGGTGGTCTACATGTGTCACTAGTGGTCTATCTGTGTCGCTAGTGGTCTACCTGTGTCGCTAGTGGTCTACATGTGTCGCTAGTGGTCCACGTGTGTCGCTAGTGGTCCACATGTGTCACTAGTGGTCCACGTGTGTCACTAGTTGTCTATGTGTGTAGCTAGTGGTCTACGTGTGTCGCTAGTGGTCTACGTGTGTCACTTGTGGTCTACCTGTGTCACTAGTGGTCTACCTGTGTCGCTAGTGGTCTACATGTGTTGCTAGTGGTCCACGTGTGTCACTGGTGGTCTACATGCGTCACTGGTGGTCTACGTGTGTCGCTAGTGTTCCACGTGTGTCACTAGTTGTGTACGTGTGTCGCTAGTGGTCTACGTGTGTCACTGGTGGTCTACGTGTGTCACTGGTGGTCTACGTGTGTCGCTAGTGGTCTACGTGTGTCACTGGTGGTCTACATGTGTCGCTAGTGGTTCTACGTGTGTCGCTAGTGTTCCACGTGTGTCGCTAGTGGTCTGCGTGTGTCGCTGGTGGTCTACGTGTGTCACTGGTGGTCTACGTGTGTCGCTAGTGGTCTACATGTGTCGCTAGTGGTCTACGTGTGTCGCTAGTGTTCCACATGTGTCGCTAGTGGTCTACGTGTGTCATTAGTGGTCTATGTGTGTCGTTAGTGGTCTACGTATGTCGCTAGTGGTCTACGTGTGTTGATAGTGGTCTACGTGTGTCGCTAGTGGTCTACATGTGTCGCTAGTGGTCTACGTGTGTCGCTAGTGGTCTACGTGTGTCGCTAGTGTTCCACATGTGTCGCTAGTGGTCTACGTGTGTCATTAGTGGTCTATGTGTGTCGTTAGTGGTCTACGTATGTCGCTAGTGGTCTACGTGTGTTTATAGTGGTCTACGTGTGTCGCTAGTGGTCTACGTGTGTCACTAGTGGTCTACATGTGTCACTGGTGGTCTACCTGTGTCGCTAGTGCACTGAAACTGTCATAGGAGAGTCTGAAATCTGAATGCACATTTTCATTTGTGTTGATGCCTGTCTGTCTTCCAGTTGTCCTTCTGTCTTCCAGTTGTCCTTCTGTCTTCCAGTTGTCCTTCTGTCTTCCAGTTGTCCTTCTGTCTTCCAGTTGTCCTGTGTGTCGCTATGTGCAAACACCAGAAGTGGTTCTGGACAACAAGTGTTTCAGCTGTACGTCTAAGGAGGTACGTCATCCGTCGTTGTCCATATCACGATAAACTGTGGCTATGACAGTAGTTCTTCTAATCAATATAAGTTTTGAAAGCACACCACGCTCTCTGTAATAAGGTTGCGTTCGACTTTGTAACTTTTTTATGAATACAGTTACTCATGTGTACAAAAGAAATGAGTAAGTTGTGACGTGGTTGACATTGTGTGTTGTCGTTGACAGAGTCTATGGATCTGCCTCATCTGTGGCCATGTGGGATGTGGACGATACGTCGAGGGGTGCGCTTACAGGTAACCCTTCATTTCCCTCATCCTCTCTGTGTGTCTCTGTCATGAAATGGGTCAAATTTTTCATCATGTTTTTGTGAATTACATTGAATTTGCTGTCAGGGCGTTAGCCAGAAATATTTTTTTCCAGTCTTGAGTTAATCAAGAGTGCCTTTTAACAAGCGAACTGCTTGCGTGGAAGCCATTCATGTCAATCACAGCCATTATTGCATGGAAGCCATTCATGTCAATCACAGTCATTATTGCGTGGAAGCCGTTCATGTCAATCACAGCCATTATTGCGTGGAAGCCATTCATGTCAATCACAGGCATTATTGCATGGAAGCCATTCATGTCAATCACAGCCATTATTGCATGGAAGTCATTTATGTCAATCACAGCCATTATTGCGTGGAAGTCATTTATGTCAATCACAGCCATTATTGCGTGGAAGCCGTTCATATCAATCACAGCCATTATTGCGTGGAAGTCGTTCATGTCAATCACAGCCATTATTGCGTGGAAGCCATTCATGACAATCACAGCCATTATTGCATGGAAGCCATTCATGTCAATCACAGCCATTATTGCGTGGAAGCCATTCATGTCAATCACAGTCATTATTGCATGGCAGCCATTCATGTCAATCACAGTCATTATTGCATGGAAGTCATTTATGTCAATCACAGCCATTATTGCATGGAAGTCATTCATGTCAATCACAGCCATTATTGGATGTGAACCATTCATGTCAATCACAGCCATTATTGCAAGGAAGTCATTCATGTCAATCACAGTCATTATTGCATGGCAGCCATTCATGTCAATCACAGCCATTATTGCATGGAAGCCATTCATGTCAATCACAGCCATTATTGCATGGAAGTCATTCATGTCAATCACAGCAATTATTGCGTGGACGCCATTCATGTCAATCACAGCCATTATTGCATGGAAGTCATTCATGTCAATCACAGTCATTATTGCATGGAAGTCATTCATGTCAATCACAGCCATTATTGCATGGAAGCCATTCATGTCAGTCACAGTCATTATTGCATGGAAGTCATTCATGTCAATCACAGTCACTATTGCATGGAAGTCATTCATGTCAATCACAGCCACTATTGCATGGAAGCCATTTATGTCAATCACAGTCATTATTGCATGGAAGCCATTTACGTCAATCACAGTCATTATTTCATGGAAGTCATTCATGTCAATCATAGCCATTATTGTATGGAAGTCATTCATGTCAATCACAGCCATTATTGCATGGAAGTCATTCATGTCAATCACAGTCATTATTGCATGGAAGTCATTCATGTCAATCACAGCCATTATTGCATGGAAGTCATTCATGTCAATCACAGTCATTATTGCATGGAAGACATTCATGTCAATCACAGCCATTATTGCATGGCAGCAATTCATGTCAATCACATCAATTATTGCATGGAAGTGATTCATGTCAATCACAGTCATTATTGCATGGAAGCCATTCATGTCAATCACAGCCATTATTGCATGGAAGCCATTCGTGTCAATCACAATCATTATTGCGTGGGAGCCATTCATGTCAATCACAGTCATTATTGCATGGAAGCCATTCATGTCAATCACAGTCATTATTGCGTGAAAACCAATCGTGTCAATCACAGCCATTATTGCGTGGAAGCCATTCATGTCAATCACAGCCATTATTGCGTGGAAGCCATTCATGTCAATCACAGCCATTATTGCATGGAAGCCATTCGTGTTAATCACAGCCATTATTGCATGGAAGCCATTCATGTCAATCACAGCCATTATTGCATTGAAGCCATTCATGTCAATCACAGTCATTATTGCATGGAAGTCATTCATGTCAATCACAGTCATTATTGCTTGGAAGCCATTCATGTCAATCACAGTCATTATTGCATGGAAGCCATTCATGTCAATCACAGTTATTTTTGCATGGCAGCAATTCATATCAATCACATCCATTATTGCATGGAAGTCATTCATGTCAATCACAGCCATTATTGCGTGGAAGCCATTCATGTCAATCACAGCCATTATTACATGGAAGCCATTCAGTCAATCACAGCCATTACTGCATGGAAGCCATTCATGTCAATCACAGCCATTATTGCATAGAAGTCATTCATGTCAATCACAGCCATTATTGCGTGGAAGCCATTCATGTCAGTCACAGTCATTATTGCATGGAAGTCATTGATGTCAATCACAGGCATTATGGCATGGAAGTCATTTATGTCAATCACAGCCATTATTGCGTGGAAGCCATTCATGTCAATCACAGCCATTAGTGCATGGAAGCCATTCATGTCAATCACAGCCATTATTGCATGGAAGCCATTCATGTCAATCACAGCCATTATTGCATGCAAGCCATTCGTGTCAATCACAGTCATTATTGCGTGGAAGCCATTCATGTCAATCACAGTCATTATTGCGTGGAAGCCATTCATGTCAATCACAGCCATTATTGCGTGGAAGCCATTCATGTCAATCACAGCCATTATTGCATGGAAGCCATTCTTGTCAATCACAGCCATTATTGCATGGAAGCCATTCATGTCAATCACAGCCATTATTGCATGGAAGCCATTCATGTCAATCACAGCCATTATTGCATGGAAGTCATTCATGTCAATCACAGCCATTATTGCGTGGAAGCCATTCATGTCAATCACAGCCATTATTTCATAGAAGCCATTCATGTCAATCACAGCCATTATTGCGTGGAAGCCATTCATGTAAATCACAGCCATTATTGCGTGGAAGCCATTCATCTCAATCACAGCCATTATTGCATGGAAGCCATTCATATCAATCACAGCCATTATTGCGTGGAAGCCATTCATGTCAATCACAGCTATTATTGCACGGAAGCCATTCATGTCAATCACAGCCAATATTGTGTGGAAGCCATTAATGTCAATCACAGCCATTATTGCATGGAAGCCATTTATGTCAATAACAGTCATTATTGCATGAAAGTCATTCATGTCAATCACAGCCATTATTGCATGGAAGTCATTCATGTCAATCACAGCCATTATTGCGTGGAAGCCATTCATGTCAATCACAGTCATTATTGCATGGAAGTCATTCATGTCAATCACAGGCATTATTGCATGGAAGTCATTCGTGTCAATCACAGTCATTATTGCGTGGAAGCCATTCATGTCAATCACAGTCATTATTGCGTGGAAGCCATTCATGTCAATCACAGTCATTATTGCGTGAAAACCAATCGTGTCAATCACAGCCATTATTGCGTGGAATCCATTCATGTCAATCACAGCCATTATTGCGTGGAAGCCATTCATGTCAATCACAGCCATTATTGCATGGAAGCCATTCGTGTTAATCACAGTCATTATTGCATGGAAGCCATTCATGTCAATCACAGCCATTATTGCATTGAAGCCATTCATGTCAATCACAGTCATTATTGCATGGAAGTCATTCATGTCAATCACAGTCATTGTTGCATGGAAGCCATTCATGTCAATCACAGTCATTATTGCATGGAAGCCATTCATGTCAATCACAGTTATTATTGCATGGCAGCAATTCATGTCAATCACATCCATTATTGCATGGAAGTGATTCATGTCAATCACAGTCATTATTGCATGGAAGCCATTCATGTCAATCACAGCCATTATTGCATGGAAGCCATTCGTGTCAATCACAATCATTATTGCGTGGGAGCCATTCATGTCAATCACAGTCATTATTGCGTGGAAGCCATTCATGTCAATCACAGTCATTATTGCGTGAAAACCAATCGTGTCAATCACAGCCATTATTGCGTGGAAGCCATTCATGTCAATCACAGCCATTATTGCGTGGAAGCCATTCATGTCAATCACAGCCATTATTGCATGGAAGCCATTCGTGTTAATCACAGTCATTATTGCATGGAAGCCATTCATGTCAATCACAGCCATTATTGCATTGAAGCCATTCATGTCAATCACAGTCATTATTGCATGGAAGTCATTCATGTCAATCACAGTCATTATTGCATGGAAGCCATTCATGTCAATCACAGTCATTATTGCATGGAAGCCATTCATGTCAATCACAGTTATTATTGCATGGCAGCAATTCATGTCAATCACATCCATTATTGCATTGAAGCCATTCATGTCAATCACAGTCATTATTGCATGGAAGTCATTCATGTCAATCACAGCCATTATTGCGTGGAAGCCATTTATGTCAATCACAGTCATTATTGCATGGAAGTCATTCATGTCAATCACAGGCATTATTGCATGGAAGCCATTCATGTCAATCACAGCCATTATTGCGTGAAAGCCATTCATGTCAATCATAGTCATTATTGCATGGAGCCATTCATGTTAATCACAGCTATTATTGCACGGAAGCCATTCATGTCAATCACAGCCAATATTGTGTGGAAGCCATTAATGTCAATCACAGCCATTATTGCATGGAAGCCATTTATGTCAATCACAGTCATTATTGCATGAAAGTCATTCATGTCAATCACAGCCATTATTGCATGGAAGTCATTCATGTCAATCACAGCCATTATTGCGTGGAAGCCATTCATGTCAATCACAGGCATTATTGCATGGAAGTCATTCATGTCAATCACAGGCATTATTGCATGGAAGTCATTCATGTCAATCACAGCCATTATTGCATGGAAGTCATTCATGTCAATCACAGCCATTATTGCGTGGAAGCCATTCATGTCAATCACAGTCATTATTGCATGGAAGTCATTCATGTCAATCACAGGCATTATTGCATGGAAGTCATTCATGTCAATCACAGCCATTATTGCGTGGAAGCCATTCATGTCAATCACAGGCATTATTGCATGGAAGTCATTCATGTCAATCACAGCCATTATTGCGTGGAAGCCATTCATGTCAATCACAGTCATTATTGCATGGAAGTCATTCATGTCAATCACAGGCATTATTGCTTGGAAGTCATTTATGTCAATCACAGCCATTATTGCGTGGAAGCCATTCATGTCAATCACAGCCATTATTACATGGAAGCCATTCGTGTCAATCACAGTCATTATTGCGTGGAAGCCATTCATGTCAATCACAGTCATTATTGCATGGAAGCCATTTATGTCAATCACAGCCATTATTTCATGGAAGTCATTCATGTCAATCACAGTCATTATTGCATGGAAGCCATTTATGTCAATCACAGCCATTATTTCATGGAAGTCATTCATGTCAATCACAGTCATTATTGCATGGAAGCCATTCATGTCAATCACAGCCATTATTGCATTGAAGCCATTCATGTCAATCACAGTCATTATTGCGTGGAAGCCATTTATGTCAATCACAGTCATTATTGCATGGAAGTCATTCATGTCAATCACAGGCATTATTGCATGGAAGCCATTCATGTCAATCACAGCCATTATTGCGTGAAAGCCATTCATGTCAATCATAGTCATTATTGCATGGAGCCATTCATGTTAATCACAGCTATTATTGCACGGAAGCCATTCATGTCAATCACAGCCAATATTGTGTGGAAGCCATTAATGTCAATCACAGCCATTATTGCATGGAAGCCATTTATGTCAATCACAGTCATTATTGCATGAAAGTCATTCATGTCAATCACAGCCATTATTGCATGGAAGTCATTCATGTCAATCACAGCCATTATTGCGTGGAAGCCATTCATGTCAATCACAGTCATTATTGCATGGAAGTCATTCATGTCAATCACAGGCATTATTGCATGGAAGTCATTCATGTCAATCACAGCCATTATTGCGTGGAAGCCATTCATGTCAATCACAGGCATTATTGCATGGAAGTCATTCATGTCAATCACAGCCATTATTGCGTGGAAGCCATTCATGTCAATCACAGTCATTATTGCATGGAAGTCATTCATGTCAATCACAGGCATTATTGCATGGAAGTCATTCATGTCAATCACAGCCATTATTGCGTGGAAGCCATTCATGTCAATCACAGGCATTATTGCATGGAAGTCATTCATGTCAATCACAGCCATTATTGCGTGGAAGCCATTCATGTCAATCACAGTCATTATTGCATGGAAGTCATTCATGTCAATCACAGGCATTATTGCTTGGAAGTCATTTATGTCAATCACAGCCATTATTGCGTGGAAGCCATTCATGTCAATCACAGCCATTATTACATGGAAGCCATTCGTGTCAATCACAGTCATTATTGCGTGGAAGCCATTCATGTCAATCACAGTCATTATTGCGTGGAAGCCATTCATGTCAATCACAGTCGTTATTGCGTGGAAGCCATTCATGTCAATCACAGCCATTATTGCATGGAAGCCATTTATGTCAATCACAGCCATTATTGCATTGAAGCCATTCATGTCAATCACAGTCATTATTGCATGGAAGCCATTTATGTCAATCACAGCCATTATTTCATGGAAGTCATTCATGTCAATCACAGTCATTATTGCATGGAAGCCATTCATGTCAATCACAGCCATTATTGCATTGAAGCCATTCATGTCAATCACAGTCATTATTGTGGATGCTTAGACTTGGAGCTGTTGGTTAATCTAGTGTCCAGCTTGCCCCCCTATATTCCACCAGTCTTATCAGTTGTAATTACCCGTCTTGGCCAGTCATCTGCCAGTCTTGAAGACAAGCAGATGGGTCTCTAGTTAAGCCCCAGGTTGCTGTTAAGGTTCGCCAATGCTATAGATTTCATCAGCCTTGACAAAACACAGTTTCTTAGTAACAATCTTAATTGTGATTTAAGTGAACGAGTGTGGAGCACAGTGGCACAGTGGCAAGAGCATCAGGCTGTCAATCGAGAGAACCTGGGTTCAAATCCTGTGCTGCTGTGTATAACCTTTGGGCTGATTCGTTCACTTCACATTACTCCAGTTCACTCAGCCGTATGTATGAGTACCTGGCTATAGACAGTGGTGGATATTTGTGTACGAAGTCTGCATTACTTGCGGCATGGCTGAATGTTTCCAGAGAAGTCGAAATGGTGTTCAATTAAGCAGGTCTGCCAGGGAGTAAAATGCTTTGAGCAGTCCTGAGGACTGGATACTGCTCTGTATAAGAGCTTACCTATTTTTTAAATGAAGTGTTATTACTGGTTGTGTAGACACTTTGAGGAGACGAACCACACATACGCCATGCAGCTGGACAACAAGAGGGTGTGGGACTACGCTGGAGACAACTACGTCCACCGCATCATCCAGAGCAAGGGAGACGGAAAACTGGTTGAGTTTAACGAGGGCCGCAACACCGAGGACGAGGAGAAGCTCGACTCTATCACCCTCGAGGTACAGGGGCATACTTCAATCTGTCACCTTCGAGGTAAAGGGCGGGTATACTTCAGTCTATCACCCTCGAGGTACAGGGATATACTTCAATATGTCACCCTCGAGGTAAAGGGCGGGTATACTTCACTCTATCACCCTCGATGTAAGGGCGGGGTATACTTCAGTCTATCACCCTCAAGTTAAAGGGGTATCCTTCAGTCTGTCACCCTCAAGGTACAGGGGAATACTTCAGTCTATCACCCTCAAGGTAAAGGGGTATCCTTCAGTCTATCACCCTCATGTTGTCATGTTACAGTACACATACCTGTTGTCATGTTACAGTAAACGTACCTGTTGTCATGTTACAGTACACGTACCTGTTGTCATGTTACAGTAAACGTACCTGTTGTTATGTTAGAGTACACATACCTGTTGTTATGTTACAGTAAACGTACATGTTGTTATGTTACAGTAAACGTACCTGTTGTCATGTTACAGTACACGTACCTGTTGTCATGTTACAGTAAACGTACCTGTTGTTATGTTACAGTAAACGTACCTGTTGTCATGTTACAGTACACGTACCTGTTGTTATGTTATAGTAAACGTACCTGTTGTTATGTTACAGTACACATACCTGTTGTTATGTTACAGTAAACGTACCTGTTGTCATGTTACGGTACACGTACTTATTGTCATGTTACGGTACACGTACCTGTTGTCATGTTACGGTACACGTACCTGTTGTCATGTTAAGGTACACGTATCTGTTTTCATGTTACAGTACACATACCTGTTGACAAGTCAGCTGGAAGCACAGCGACTCTACTTCGAGGAGAAGATGGAGAGGATCGAGACAGAAGCCATGAAGCAGGTCGGGTGCTCATTGTGTCAGTGTTACATATGAACAAACATGTTGTGCTCTCATAGTCCAATTGTCATCAGTGCTTTTAAAGCTGGTTACATGTATCTGGATGTGTAGAAATGGAACAGAACCAATTAGAATTTTTTAATGAGAGTGTGTTTACTGTTTGAGATGTGTAGCCTGTCTCCATATGGTGTAATCTCATTCTCCTCACATTGCCTGTGTCTGTCAACAAAGAGATACAATATGCGACTGGTCCCTTCTACCTGGTTTTTATGGGAAGTAAAACATCTCAGGCAGGAGGTAAACATGTAAACTGTTGCGGACTCGGAGAATTTATCTGGTAGTGGTCTCTATCTCTAACCCACTGGATGCTGCTCCCAATGGCCGGAGTTACTTCTTGGTCAGGCTGTGCAGGCAGTGTGTGCAACAGCAGTGTCATCACTGACTCCCTACAGTTACTTCCTGGTCAGGCTGTGCAGGCAGTGTGTGCAACAGCAGTGTTATCACTGTCTCCCTGCAGTTACTTCCTGGTCAGGCTGTGCAGGTAGTGTGTGCAACAGCAGTGTCATCACTGACTCCCTACAGTTACTTCCTGGTCAGGCTGTGCAGGCAGTGTGTGCAACAGCAGTGTCATCACTGACTCCCTACAGTTACTTCCTGGTCAGGCTGTGCAGGCAGTGTGTGCAACAGCAGTGTCATCACTGACTCCCTACAGTTACTTCCTGGTCAGGCTGTGCAGGCAGTGGTGCAACAGCAGTGTCATCACTGACTCCCTACAGTTACTTCCTGGTCAGGCTGTGCAGGCAGTGTGTGCAACAGCAGTGTCATCACTGACTCCCTACAGTTACTTCCTGGTCAGGCTGTGCAGGCAGTGTGTGCAACAGCAGTGTCATCACTGACTCCCTACAGTTACTTCCTGGTCAGGCTGTGCAGGCAGTGTGTGCAACAGCAGTGTCATCACTGACTCCCTGCAGTTACTTCCTGGTCAGGCTGTGCAGGCAGTGTGTGCAACAGCAGTGTCATCACTGACTCCCTGCAGTTACTTCCTGGTCAGGCTGTGCAGGCAGTGTGTGCAACAGCAGTGTCATGACTCCCAGTTACTTCCTGGTCAGGCTGTGCAGGCAGTGTGTGCAACAGCAGTGTCATCACTGACTCCCTACAGTTACTTCCTGGTCAGGCTGTGCAGGCAGTGTGTGCAACAGCAGTGTCATCACTGACTCCCTACAGTTACTTCCTGGTCAGGCTGTGCAGGCAGTGTGTGCAACAGCAGTGTCATCACTGACTCCCTACAGTTACTTCCTGGTCAGGCTGTGCAGGCAGTGTGTGCAACAGCAGTGTCATCACTGACTCCCTGCAGTTACATCCTGGTCAGGCTGTGCAGGCAGTGTGTGCAACAGCAGTGTCATCTCTGACTCCCTGCAATTACATCCTGGTCAGGCTGTGCAGGCAGTGTGTGCAACAGCAGTGTCATCACTGACTCCCTGCAGTTACTTCCTGGTTAGGCTGTGCAGGCAGTGTGTGCAACAGCAGTGTCATCACTGACTCCCTGCAGTTACATCCTGGTCAGGCTGTGCAGGCAGTGTGTGCAACAGCAGTGTCATCACTGACTCCCTACAGTTACTTCCTGGTCAGGCTGTGCAGGCAGTGTGTGCAACAGCAGTGTCATCACTGACTCCCTCCAGTTACTTACTGGTCAGGCTGTGCAGGCAGTGTGTGCAACAGCAGTGTCATCACTGACTCCCTGCAGTTACTTCCTGGTCAGGCTGTGCAGGCAGTGTGTGCAACAGCAGTGTCATCACTGACTCCCTGCAGTTACATCCTGGTCAGGCTGTGCAGGCAGTGTGTGCAACAGCAGTGTCATCTCTGACTCCCTCCAGTTACTTCCTGGTCAGGCTGTGCAGGTAGTGTGTGCAACAGCAGTGTCATCACTGACTCCCTCCAGTTACTTACTGGTCAGGCTGTGCAGGCAGTGTGTGCAACAGCAGTGTCATCACTGACTCCCTACAGTTACTTCCTGGTCAGGCTGTGCAGGCAGTGTGTGCAACAGCAGTGTCATCACTGACTCCCTACAGTTACTTCCTGGTCAGGCTGTGCAGGCAGTGTGTGCAACAGCAGTGTCATCACTGACTTCCTCCAGTTACTTCCTGGTCAGGCTGTGCAGGCAGTGTGTGCAACAGCAGTGTCATCACTGACTCCCTGCAGTTACTTCCTGGTCAGGCTGTGCAGGCAGTGTGTGCAACAGCAGTGTCATCACTGACTCCCTACAGTTACTTCCTGGTCAGGCTGTGCAGGCAGTGTGTGCAACAGCAGTGTCATCACTGACTCCCTACAGTTACTTCCTGGTCAGGCTGTGCAGGCAGTGTGTGCAACAGCAGTGTCATCACTGACTCCCTACAGTTACTTCCTGGTCAGGCTGTGCAGGCAGTGTGTGCAACAGCAGTGTCATCACTGACTCCCTACAGTTACTTACTGGTCAGGCTGTGCAGGCAATGTGTGCAACAGCAGTGTCATTTCTGACTCCTTACAGGGATATGTAGCAATGTATGGATGGGTTGTGTTTCTTTGCAAGAATGATACATTGATCAGAAACACTCACTACAAACCACTGTTGAACTATCAGGCTGTGTGTAGCGTACAGCCCCCAACTACCTCAGTTTACCCACCTATATGCTATATATATATTTAGCTATATGCACGAGTTCATGGCATTTGCCAATGGAGGTGTCATCATTTGAAACAAGAACTGCTGGTGTAAGCAGCTCTCAGTGCATAAATGACTGAAGTATTTAACACAGGACTTGTGCTGGTTGCAGGTGGAGACAATGGAGATGCGTTCTAAGAAGTCTTTAGAGGAATGTAGTCGTCTCGAACACAGACTAAGTGTGGCAACTAAGGAGAGGCAGACGATTGAGAAGAAATGTACTCAGGTGATTTATGATTGCACTGTTGTTGACCGTAGTGTAAAGTAAACAAACAGTTTATACCATCCCTTTCCACATGGAAAGAGTTAAAACTGATACTTTGAAGCTCAGGCTGGCTATGAATTCATAAGTAGAGTTTGCATGAAGAGATCCTATGAGTGATTCCTGCTGATGTTTTGTTCACTTTAGTTGTGTTTTTACTAAGGAATACAGACAATTGTCAGTTATAATAAATAATACCAAAACAGCCTTGTGTAGTTGCCTTGTTTGAATCCCTGACATAAAAAAATGATAGTTTTTGTTAATATGCCATTAAATGCATGGCATATGTTTTACAGGTAGTTTAAACTTAAGATCCTCAGTCATCTTAGAAACACTTTGAACTCAAATTCTAATCAGATGAGTAGATTTCCCAGATAAACAGGACAGATGGTCTGGATGCTAACAATAGGGTGTCAGTAATTAGGCATCTGACTGTCTTTTTATCTAACAATCTGAGCTCAATTGGAGAGGTAGGTTCAGGTGGCAAAACATAGTCAGTGCAAACAAAAGCTGATATGTCATGGCTATGACATTGTTTCTGTTGTCAAATACAGTTGAATACATAAATAAAGTTTTTAATAAAATCCAATTATATCATTCATTCATTGACTTTCCGAACACTGATACTACCCGTATACCATGTATATATATATATATATAAATATATATGAATGTATGTATTTATGCGTACATGTATCTGCTTATATTAATATGTGCATAAGCATTTGGGTGTGTGTATAATTATGTATATTTATGTTTGTATATATGTATATATAATTCATGTATGTATAGATATATCTTTTTTGATGTTTTTTTAATTTAATATATTTCCTAACAAAATGTACTAGTTTTAACAAATAGCATTTGATCGTGTTTCTTGTATTTGATTTAATCTCACGATTGCAAGAAAATAAATAATTATTATTACATTCTCCCAATACATGCATGATGAACTTAACATTTTAGGAAAAAATTTGTTTTCGATTGAAAGTAAACGTTTCTATATAAAGTTGTTCTGCCTGCCACCAGATGTCGCTGAAGGTAGTGAAGTTGACGGACGACCTCGGTGACGAGAAGGAGATGAACCGCTGTCTCCGTGACAACCAGCGGAAGTGGCAGGAGAAGGTGGCGCTACTGGAGGCGGAGCTAGCAAGGAAGGATAAGGTGAGGACGCGCTAGCTGGTATTTGACTGTTCAAACTATTGCCTTCACCTAACTAGTAGCTTTCTAGGGGGAGGGCACTAGTAAAATGTAAAGTGCTTTATGCAGTTATAAGGATTGGATACTACGCTATATATGAACTTACCTTTTACTATGATCACCAAAGGTAACTCTAACTACTGACAGCCAGTGACTATCCCACAGGAACGCATCAAATAATACTGACTGAAACAAAGTTAATTGAAAGTTAATTTATATTTTCACAATTACATTAATCTCTTCCAGAAAAGTTAATTAATTAAATTGAATTGTGTTTTTGAAAAAGTATACTGATTAAATTAATTGAGTTAATTCAATTAAAATATCATTTGAAATTTACCCTGTCAGACTGTCAACTTGGCTGTCTGTTAATCAGTATGCAGGCATTGATCCCCTTTTGTATTCTTTACATGAATAGGTAAATGTCAACAATTGTGAATGAACCAGTCTTTTAGTTGCAGTCAGCCAGCCAGCCAGCCACTGAAAACTGCAGTTATTCTATGCTATTCCAGTAAGGTGCGAATGTACTTTTATTAACAATCCCTAGGTGGCGCCTCTATCATAATGCGTTCCGGAAGTAGTGCATCAATTTGTTTTGAGGTGATGCGTGAAACATCACAAGGGGTAAGACCACATTAAGGATTCGTCCGCCATTACCCACCGAAAGAGTATCCTTGAAAATACCGTTTTGGTGTGATGTGTGAATTTTTTTCGAGGACATGTTAGTCCAGTGAACACTGAATGTACTACTGCATTAGATCTTTCACGAGGTAGCAATAAATATACACTAGTCGCTCGCGTATTCGCACAGTGGCTGTTTTGTAGCACGCACCAATATTTTAAAATCCGTCACCAGATTGGGGCAAAATTGAGAGGTGTCAGATTTGGGTGGATTTTTCTAAACAATGATGTATGAGAATTTCACGAATTTTCCACAGCACTTGTGTCGATGGAGGTTAAATATGCTGTGAAATTTTCAGAAATATAGGAAAGGAAACAGTGACTGCCTACGTGATTTTTCACTATTCGAATGATTTTGCCTTCTCCAAGAAGGGCCCAAAAATTGTGCCCAAACCCAGCAGAAGCCGAGCGGCACGTGTATGTAATTACTGTTGTCAGCAGACCTGCCCTCACTTAGCGTTCATTGGACAGGTTCGCAACCCCAGATAAGGACGGTTGTTTGAGCCGCTGAACTATATTGTGGCTATACAAGAGGCGCCAGGTTGATTTGTGGTGTGTGCTGCTATTTGGGTCAATCTACTTTGTTCGTTTATTTATAATGATAATGATATTCTGTATTTATAAAAACGTAGAACAAAATAATGGCAATGCATTTATGTTCAATTTATGTCATAGTTATGTTTTGTTAAATATTAGTTGTTTAATATGTAAAGATTATTAACATAAATTACTACTCAATTGCCATATCAAAGTTGGACTGTACACATTTCAAACTGTCTTGTCTAAATTTTTGCATATACTTTGAAATATTGCATTTAAAGTTAGTGTTGGCATGTTTAATAATGTAAATATAAATAAAATAGTTTATGATTTTAAATTATATGGGGAACAGAAAATAAATTTGTTGTGTATTTTCACTACTCAATTGTCATATCAAAGTTGGACTGTACATATTTCAAACTGTCTTGTCTAACGTTTTGCATATACTTTGAAATATTTTATTTCAAGTTAGTGTTGACATGTTTAATAATGTAAATATATATCAAAATAGTTTATGATTTTAAATTATATAGGGAACAGAAAATCTAATTGTTGAGTATTTTCAGGAAGGCGCTGATTCTTCTTACCAGCCATTCCACCGGAATATCAAGTTTGTTTTTCTTTCGGTCTATCCATTAGATATGTCAGGCTAGAATACAAAAACAAAAAATTATTTTTTTACCTTTAGAATACAAAAGATTTTTATTGAAGACAAGTATACTGGATAAAGAAAATTGCATGATAAGATGCATGGCCTGTACGTATATCATGCATTATACAAAACACAATTAAATCTATTTCAAGTTGTACATTAAAATGGATTGTGTTGAATGTTCAGACAGACTACGTGCAATCAGTGGTAGAAAAATGTATAGTACAAAAAGGGTTATTTTTGGCATCAGAAAACATGCCATGTACTATCTTTTTAAAGATTTGTAGGTTCTCCGAAAACTTACAGTGTCCGAATACTTACTGTCATTACAGTAGTAGCGTTGACAGATTGATGTGAAGTGCAGTGGCTATAGCTTCGCAATCTCTCGACTGAGAGAACCCAGGTTCGAATCCTGTACTGCGGTGTTGAACCTTGGGCAAGTTCGTTCACTCTACGTTGCTCCAGTTCACTCACGTGTATGAATGAGTACCTGGCTGTAGACAGTGGTGGATATTTGTGTACGAATAGACTTTGTACATTAATTGCAGTGTGGCTAAATGCTTCCCAGAGAAGTCGAGATGGTGTTTGATTGAACAGGTCTGCCAGGGAGTAAAGTGTAAAGCGCTTTGAGCAGTCCTGAGGACTGGATACTGTGCTATATAAAAACAGGTCTGCCAGGGAGTAAAGTGTAAAGTGCTTTGAGCAGTCCTGAGGACTGGATACTGTGCTATATAAGAATAGGTCTGCCAGGGAGTAAAGTGTAAAGTGCTTTGAGCAGTCCTGAGGACTGGATACTGCGCTATATAAGAATAGGTCTGCCAGGGAGTAAAGTGTAAAGCGCTTTGAGCAGTCCTGAGGACTGGATACTGCGCTATATAAGAATAGGTCTGCCAGAGATAAAGTGTAAAGCGCTTTGAGCAGTCCTGAGGACTGGATACTGTGCTATATAAGAATAGGTCTGCCAGGGAGTAAAGTGTAAAGTGCTTTGAGCAGTCCTGAGGACTGGATACTGTGCTATATAAGAACAGGTCTGCTGGGGATTAAGTCTAAAGCGCTTTGAGCAGTCCTGAGGACTGGATACTGTGCTATATAAGAACAGGTCTGCTAATAAAGCGCTTTGAGCAGTCCTGAGGACTGGATACTGCGCTATATAAGAATAGGTCTGCCAGGGAGTAAAGTGTAAAGCGCTTTGAGCAGTCCTGAGGACTGGATACTGTGCTATATAAGAATAGGTCTGCCAGGGAGTAAAGTGTAAAGTGCTTTGAGCAGTCCTGAGGACTGGATACTGTGCTATATAAGAATAGGTCTGCCAGGGAGTAAAGTGTAAAGTGCTTTGAGCAGTCCTGAGGACTGGATACTGCGCTATATAAGAACAGGTCTGCCAGGGAGTAAAGTGTAAAGCGCTTTGAGCAGTCCTGAGGACTGGATACTGCGCTATATAAGAATAGGTCTGCCAGAGATAAAGTGTAAAGCGCTTTGAGCAGTCCTGAGGACTGGATACTGTGCTATATAAGAATAGGTCTGCCAGGGAGTAAAGTGTAAAGTGCTTTGAGCAGTCCTGAGGACTGGATACTGTGCTATATAAGAACAGGTCTGCTGGGGATTAACGTCTAAAGCGCTTTGAGCAGTCCTGAGGACTGGATACTGTGCTATATAAGAACAGGTCTGCTGGGGATTAACGTCTAAAGCGCTTTGAGCAGTCCTGAGGACTGGATACTGCGCTATATAAGAATAGGTCTGCCAGGGAGTAAAGTGTAAAGCGCTTTGAGCAGTCCTGAGGACTGGATACTGCGCTATATAAGAATAGGTCTGCCAGGGAGTAAAGTGTAAAGCGCTTTGAGCAGTCCTGAGGACTGGATACTGTGCTATATAAGAATAGGTCTGCCAGGGAGTAAAGTGTAAAGTGCTTTGAGCAGTCCTGAGGACTGGATACTGTGCTATATAAGAACAGGTCTGCTGGGGATTAACGTCTAAAGCGCTTTGAGCAGTCCTGAGGACTGGATACTGTGCTATATAAGAATAGGTCTGCCAGGGAGTAAAGTGTAAAGTGCTTTGAGCAGTCCTGAGGACTGGATACTGTGCTATATGAGAACTTACCTTTAGATTGTCATTGCTGATGTGGGTGTTGTTTGTCTCAGGAGATTGGTGAGTTGAGGGAACAGTTGAGAGACTTGATGTTCTTCCTTGAGGCGAAGCAGACTCTGGCAACAACAACAGAGGCAACACAACAGGAGATACAGGACGGACAGATCATTGTACAGTCACCCACAACATCTAGTCACGCAGGCAAGAAGAGCAGGAAGAAGACGAGGTGACAGTCGCGTTGTGGCGAAACATCTGGCCTGGAGGCAATATTAATATACATGCTCCTGCAGTTGAACTCTTGTGAACAATGTCTAGTCTGAAGAGGATAAACACAGCAGTGGAGCAGTTGCTGAACCTTCTCCAGGACAGTTCATTTTTATGGAGTATATTTCTTCTTAGAATATCCAAAGAGTAGATTACCTGTTGTATAGACGTCCCCTCTTAACAAGATAGCTTCGTCAGTGCCTATGATGTCCCAATCGGACGTTAGCATTTTTTTATATATGTATAATATATATATATATACATATATAATATATATATATAATATGTATATTATATATGTATATTATATATATATATATAATATATATATGGAAGCTGTAAGTTCCCTTCACCTTGGATGAATGTAGCTTCTGTTGTTCGGAGCCATGTTACCTCGTTTACCTGTCTTCTACTTTTGTCTGTGGCCCTCTCTCTCACTTTCACGCCCTCCTTGTATACTTTGTGCCAATATCTGGGTAATAGGCAAAATTCCACACACCAGGTAATCAAATCTTTGGATATGTTACAAAGAATTGTACTCGGTAATTGAGTAGTTAATTATTTGTTCTTGTTCTGCTACAAGTGATTGGTGGATAATTGTCATGTTTATGTCTGCTCAACTCTTTCAGTGATAAATCAATGTTTTGTGGCATTTGCATATACATGAGATGTCGTTGTGAGATGTGAAAGTATGCATTGTTTGTTGCATTGTTGGTGTCTTTGATTATGAGGCTTGTTTCATCCTGTCCTAGTGAGCATTGTGTCTTTGATTATGAGGCTTGTTTCATCCTGTCCTTATGAGCATTGTGTCTTTGATTATGAGGCTTGTTTCATCCTGTCCTTATGAGCATTGTGTCTTTGATTATGAGGCTTGTTTCATCCTGTCCTATATGAGCATTGTGTCTTTGATTATGAGGCTTGTTTCATCCTGTCCTTATGAGCATTGTGTCTTTGATTATGAGGCTTGTTTCATCCTGTCCTTATGAGCATTGTGTCTTTGATTATGAGGCTTGTTTCATCCTGTCCTTATGAGCATTGTGTCTTTGATTATGAGGCTTGTTTCATCCTGTCCTTATGAACATTGTGTCTTTGATTATGAGGCTTGTTTCATCCTGTCCTTATGAGCATTGTGTCTTTGATTATGAGGCTTGTTTCATCCTGTCCTTATGAACATTGTGTCTTTGATTATGAGGCTTGTTTCATCCTGTCCTTATGAGCATTGTGTCTTTGATTATGAGGCTTGTTTCATCCTGTCCTTATGAGCATTGTGTCTTTGATTATGATGCTTGTTTCATCCTGTCCTAGTGAGCATTGTGTCTTTGATTATGAGGCTTGTTTCATCCTGTCCTTATGAGCATTGTGTCTTTGATTATGAGGCTTGTTTCACCCTGTCCTAGTGAGCATTGTGTCTTTGATTATGAGGCTTGTTTCATCCTGTCCTTATGAGCATTGTGTCTTTGATTATGAGGCTTGTTTCATCCTGTCCTAGTGAGCATTGTGTCTTTGATTATGAGCCTTGTTTCATCCTGTCCTTATGAGCATTGTGTCTTTGATTATGAGGCTTGTTTCATCCTGTCCTTATGAGCATTGTGTCTTTGATTATGAGGCTTGTTTCATCCTGTCCTTATGAGCATTGTGTCTTTGATTATGAGGCTTGTTTCATCCTGTCCTTATGAGCATTGTGTCTTTGATTATGAGGCTTGTTTCATCCTGTCCTTATGAGCATTGTGTCTTTGATTATGAGGCTTGTTTCATCCTGTCCTTATGAGCATTGTGTCTTTGATTATGAGGCTCGTTTCATCCTGTCCTTATGAGCATTGTGTCTTTGATTATGAGGCTTGTTTCATCCTGTCCTTATGAACATTGTGTCTTTGATTATGAGGCTTGTTTCATCCCGTCCTTATGAGCATTGTGTCTTTGATTATGATGCTTGTTTCATCCTGTCCTAGTGAGCATTGTGTCTTTGATTATGAGGCTTGTTTCATCCTGTCCTTATGAGCATTGTGTCTTTGATTATGAGGCTTGTTTCATCCTGTCCTTATGAGCATTGTGTATTTGATTATGAGGCTTGTTTCATCATGTCCTTATGAGCATTGTGTCTTTGATTATGAGGCTTGTTTCATCCTGTCCTTATGAGCATTGTGTCTTTGATTATGAGGCTTGTTTCATCCTGTCCTTATGAACATTGTGTCTTTGATTATGAGGCTTGTTTCATCCTGTCCTTATGAGCATTGTGTCTTTGATTATGAGGCTTGTTTCATCCTGTCCTAGTGAGCATTGTATCTTTGATTATGAGGCTTGTTTAATTATGTCCATATGAGCATTTTGTCTTTGATGATTTAATTTGTTTCATTGTGTCCTTATGAGCAATGTGTCTTTGATTAAATGTGTCTTGCTTCATCATGTCCTTACGAGAATTGTGTCCATACTCATTTGATTTGTTTCAGTGTGTCCTTATGAGATTTTGTGTCTTGAGCGATGTG
Source organism: Paraescarpia echinospica (assembly GCA_020002185.1). Classification (NCBI taxonomy): domain Eukaryota; kingdom Metazoa; phylum Annelida; class Polychaeta; order Sabellida; family Siboglinidae; genus Paraescarpia; species Paraescarpia echinospica. The sequence continues at coordinate 1,385,914 of CM034539.1, forward strand.
ACTTGTTTCAGTGTGTCCTTATGAGCAATGTGACTTGTGTCGTTGTGACCTTATAAGCATTGTGTCTGTAATGATGTGACATGTTCTGTCGTATCCTTATTAGCATTACATGTCACCTGTTGTAATATGCTTGAGAATACACATGTTTATGGCTGTGCGCAGTGTATGCTTTTTTCTTGGACACATTGAAATACAAAGACTTGAATGTATATGCTGGTAATATGGGTACATGTGCTTTCATTCCATATTGATGTTATATTTATGAATGACCGTATCCAATAGTCACCTGTCTATATTCAGTTATGTCATCAGTAATTAATTATCATTGTTGTATTGTATAACTACATTATATTTGTACGTTAAATTTATATCTGATTTGTCTTTGATTAACAATATATTAATTACTTTAAGATAATTTATACAGAATACCTACAACAATTATCAAATGTGGTACGACACAACCACATACACAACCACATACACATAAACGCTATTAAACAGCATTTGAACGTAGTTTTCCAGGTTCTTTATTCGTGTAGCCGAATGTGGGGACATATCCGCACAACTATATGCCAGGATACACTGGCACTTTTTGCTAGACCAGACAAGATCAGACCAGACCAGACTCTCTCGAATTGCAGTGCGTCTACTTCACCGACAGTGACTGTGCTAAACGAAGCCGGCGTGACGTCATAATCACATAGACTTGAAAACTTTGGACTACGTCGGGGCTAGTCGGCATCAGTCTGACGTATTTGAAAGTCAAGTTTACTTGATTATGACATCACGCCGGCTTCCAGTATAGCAGTCAGTGTCGGACGGTGTAGTGTATACACTGCAGTTGGAGGGAGTCTGGTCTGGTCTGGCGATAAGTGTCTGTGTATCTCGGCCGTAAGGTATAATGCGCCTAGCTAGTGAACTATATCAGCCAAGAGGGTGTTACTTGGCCATGAGGACACTTTAATGTGGTGGACGATAACTGTCGGTCACCAGACTCATGTTCAGTAAGCGTACCGTTTATTTAGCCAAATGTAACCTGTGTAGGTAAATAAGCCTACACCGCATTCCACTGCCCCGATGTGGTGCCAATATTCATTGCGTATTTCAGGCTGTATTTAGCGAGGAATGCGCAGTACACCGCTAACTACTCCTGTCCTCGATAACAATGTATTAATAGGGGCGACAGTCGTGTGCCGTGGTATGGAACAGTACCGAACAATGCTGACCAGGTGTGGCTGTTATTTTTCTCCAACTGCCCCCCCCCCGAGACATCCAACTGAACCCCCTTGATACCCGAGCAGTACTTATTTATTTACAATGGATGTCGTCTTGTAGAATCTGGGATTTCAGTGTTGGAAATGGGGGTCAATTAACTGTCAGTGCACCAAATTTTACTTGTTTCCTTGTACATATATTTACCAGTCGAGTGTTGGGAAGTCAAACGTTCAGTGCAAGCAGATGATTAATAGGGACCGCTCCCTAACTTGTCAGCCTGAAATACATATTTCAAGACATCACCAAATCCTTCGATATTGACAATTTTGTACATGAATTTACTATTACTGGCAGATTGTCCTTCCGCTTTTTGCAATGAAAATAGCAGATAAAATACCTGATTTATTTCACCCACATATGCTTCTCGTTTTCCACTTTTGTGAACCGAAAAAAATACAAGTATGACTGAGAATAATGATTACAATCGGAAACAAAACGTAACATCATAATAAGAAATACGGCTAAAAATGTGTAGGAGGGTCGGTTGTGCAGCAGCATGACGTCATCAATTCTCATTGAACAATAAAACTGGATTGTTATGATGTAAATCGATTCGAACGTCCGATTAAACCGTTAAAAACCTTAGCAAACGGGGAATTTCGAAATAATGACGGTGTTGCTTTTCTTCTGAGGGGTCATATATAGATGCGTTTTTGAAAATTTGGGGACCCTGGTGCAAGTCTCCTGGGAGGAAAACGTTAACGCGCACGCACACACATGCACGCACACGTACGCTAACTCGGTGATGATGATATATTATTATACAGATCTGTACAGTGGTGGGTGTGTGACACGTATGTCTGATCAAAGTGCGAAAATTACAAGTTGTTTTTTGCCCGCAGGAAGTAAGTAATGGACCTAAATAGAATGAACAATTACTAATTTATAGTAGACCCTACATATATATATACTATGCGTACACAGATATCCACCACAGTGGTGTATATATATATACACATATTATTCGCCTAGTAATTGCAGCATGGCTTAATGCTTCCCACAGAAGTCAAATGAACATGTCTGCCAGGGGGTGATGTGTCGAGCTCTGTGAGTAGTCCTGGTGACTGGATGTCGCACCGCACTATAAGAACTTAACTATATTAGCGTTTCTTATAACATAGACAGATACTTCGGAACAGACTATACTTGACCTAATTCGCGGTAAATTTAGGTTGAACATTACCGCGCACAGGTAGGTTTGGCAGGAGTTGTGTCTCTTGACTAGTTTAATAAATCTCACTCTGTGGAGTATGTATCTGGGTGCAGCAATAAGAAGAAGCGCGAAATTGTGTGCAAATTTAGGGTCACGATTTTGACCCAGCTGTTTCCCAAACCACGCTTCAGTGACGCGGGCACAGGTGTTGATGGGCGATACAGCGACGATGTAAACTGCCTATGATTCAATGTGAATGACTCGAGTACGTGTCGCGCTCTCATATTATTACCGATCCAAAGACCGCATACTATGGTATACTCTTTGACAGTATGCGTATTCTGTATTAATTGGTGTTAATTTATCCATTCTTGCAATATTGGAAACATTTCTATTCTTATATACTAATTTCATGACACCCTTGTCGCCGATTGTTGATTACGGAAACCGGATGCTGCGCATGCGCGTTAATAACACGAGAGAGATGGGGGCTTTCTTGGTTGCTGCGCCAACTCGGTGGAACGCACTCTGTTTGTGTTTACGTTTGTTGGAATTGCATTGCATTCAGTGACGTGTTTAGCATCTCGGAAAGGAATTATTTAGTCATCCAGGCGTTAGTGAGCTACGCTACAATGTGGTGACCAGACATGGGGTCAAATACATTTGTATTTGAAAGTATTTAAATACTTCCATAAAGTATTTGAAATGTTCAAATACTATTTCAGATACTTTTATTTTGGCATGATTATTAATAAATGATAAATTAGATTTTGTATTCACCTATCTTGTTTAACTTCTTGAGAGTCAAACAATTTACTGGTTCATTTGATGATTGACCACATTTTCCAGTCAGAAAGAAAGCCATTACGTGGAAGTCACTGATATCATTATGAGAGCATAGCAGTGAAGTCGGGAACAATTTGTTAGTTGTCACCTGTGACCAAAATGCAATTAGCAACAACAGGACTGGCAGGCCTGTCTTTTGATCATGGTTTTATTACCCCTACTAAGAAACCTGGTAGCTGCTAAGGCCTGCTATTGTGTCAATGCTTGTGTGAACTGATAAGACATATTTGCACTATGTTTCTGTTTAATAATCGGCAAATCCCAACTGGGTATCGCGCCAATGATGTTGGTTGCTCTATGAGCATTGCGCACGGCCTAGCAGTTCCTTAAATTGTGGGGCCTCCTTTGCATTAAGTATTGAAGCTTCTAGGATATTCCATACAGTTAAAGTGCTGGGGAAAATGAGTTTCTATATTCTTCAGTGTTGGCTCTGATGTGTTTATGTTTGTAAGGGTGATTTGAGCGTGTGCATCTGTCTGCAGGTACTAAAATGTTTCTGGACGGGACACCAATTTGATTGTGGACGATTTTGAACATGAGTAATAAACGGAGGTTCCTTCTCCTCTCCTCGAAATTTGACCAACCTAAATCTTTTATCATATTTGTTACGCTGCTATTGTAATCGTAGTCGCCTTTTACGAAGCGGGCTGCTCTTCTTTGTATTTTCTCGAGTGTGTTTATATATTTTTTGTAAATGTGGGTCCCATACTGTGCAGCCGTATTCTAGAATGGGGCGAACAAGGGTAATATAAAAATGATAACGTGGCATTGGCTTTGTTGCAAGTTTGGAAGATATGTGTTGACCAGGATAGGTTGTCTGTGACCATTACCCCAAGATATTTTCCTGTGTCAACTTGTTTTAGTATATGATTGCCAAGTGAGTATTATCTGGGTAATGTATTTGAATTTGGAGTTCTGGCGATTCGCATTACATTGCACTTTGTTGCAATAAACTGCATACCCCAATCTTTTCTTCATTTATTGAGAGCGTTTAAGTCCGTTTGAAAGGCCAACTGGTCCGTCTGTGTTTGGACGTGTCTGTATAACAGACAATCGTCTGCAAACAGACGGACATTGGAAGACACTTGCATGGATGTGTCATTTATATATAGTAAAAATAACAGAGGGGCTAAAACAGTACCCTGAGGCACGCCTGACTCGACATTGACATTATCCGAAAAACTCCCTTCTACAAGGACTCTGAGTACGGTGTTTAAGAGAGTTAGCTATCCAGCGATGTGTGTTACCATTTATGCCATAATGACTGAGTTCACAAAGGAGTTTCTTGTGGGGTATGGTGTCGACAGCTTTAGAGACATCGAGGATAGCAAGGTCCACTTCGATCTTATTATCCCTGAATTTGTGCAGATCTTGAAGAGTTGTTACTAGCTGTGACTCGCATGAATGCTGTTTTCTAAAACCATGTTGGACAGGAGTTAACATGTCATACTCATCAAGATGTTTACGGACATGTGAGCAGATTATATGTTCGAGTAGTTTACACGCTACACATGTTAATGATATAGGCCTGTAGTTGGACGCATCGTGAACATTGCCTTTCTTATGTATCGGCATAACATCCGCATTTCTCCAGTCTAATGGTATTTCCCCTGTGTTTAATGACTGGTTAAAGAGGAGTGTAAAAATTGGGGCAAGCTCGGTTACAAATTCCTTCAACACACACCAGGAAATGTTATCTGGAACGGACGCTTTAGAGTGGTTAATGACAGTAGCTTCTTGATACCAACAGTGTCAGTATGTGATGTATTTATGGATGGAAAGCTTTTGTCTTGGATATTGGGCATGGCTGTGCCGTCATCTTTTGTGAAGACAGACTGGAACTGCCTATTTAGAATATCTGGTTTCGTTGTACTGTCAGTGTGAGGTATTCCAAAGGTTTCTTGCCTCTGGGATTTTATACACCGCCAGAAAGGTCTGGTGTTATTTGCCTCTAGACTGGTTGATAGTACTTCGTTGATGTAATTCCAGTGTGACTTTCTTATCTCTTGGGCAACAAGTCTTTGAATTTTACCCAGTCCTGGTGGTTTTTGGTCTTATATTCTGACCTACCCACTCTGTGTGTTGGGGGAAGGAAGGGGCTTCCCAAACCAGATCATTGCAGACCTGCCTACCCCAAAAAAATCCTGTCAGTAATCCATCTTCCCATTTACACCGATTTTCAGGACTATAGGCCTGCTGTTAGTAATAGTTCAGAACCGTGTCAGATATTGTCAGGAAAAGAACACCACTGTCAGTAATACTTTAATATTGTGACTATGACGATAGTTGCACCCAAAACATAATTGTCTCTAATAAACTATGAGGTGTTTTGAAGCGTTCAGTTAACAAGGTAAGGTAGATGTTCATAACCAGCATTGGTGGAAATCAAACGTGAACAAGCGTAACTGTAATGCAAATGCGTCTATACACATTGTAATTCTGATTTTATGTAAATTTTAAAAACAGCATGCTGACTACAAAAACATGACAAATTATAACAACACGTCACGTCATTGTCTATTTGTGGTGTCATTAGGATTAATATTAGTAGCCGGTATACCCAGGGCCAGGCTATAGACTACACAGTAAAGTAGCTTGACTACATCAAAGTCAAACACAAACACAAAGTCGTGCCGGCGGACGGCAAAACCATTACGTTACGCTAGTCGTCGGCATCGTCTAGTCTACTCAAGTCTCAACTCTAGTATATATATATATATAAGCATATCCCTGTAAATTATATACTAAACTCAATAAATACACTAACTTAATGTTAGTACAGTCAGTTGGCCTGACACTACAAGTACAACACCCACTACTCTGTCACTAGTACTAGTCTAACGACGTAGTCAGTACCTACAATTATCCCGGCCACCATGTCATGTGAAATAGGAAAATACATTTCGCGTATACGGCAGTATGTAAAGTCAACCCCCTTCTTTAAACTTGACAATACGGGCCATGTCTGCGTGCATGCTGTTATAAATGTTTGCACCACACGTTTCTTCTTGGCTGGTAGTGGTGCCGTTTCGATCCACGCCATCATTTCGTTACCGCGTGAGTCGTGACTTCGTCTTGTTTGAGCGCCACGAGCGCGGAAATGCGAATTTGTCGTAACGCTGTTTCCTATAGGTCAGATTACGATCAGAAGCAGCGAATGAAAAACCATGTCACAACAAGCAGCGTATATATGCTGTCATCTGTTGAATAAAGTTAAACTAAATTTGAGGAGCACGGAAGTGATTGACTATCATAGAGACAACGAAAGAATCCATAATATTTTCACCCCTCGCCGTAATACCGTAATTTGAGGTGTATTTCCGGAATAATTCCGGACAATCCGGAATGGTAGGCAGGTCTGTCATTGCTTGCCTACATTGCAATTTTACAGCATACCAGATAATGCCAGTCTATAAGAAACAACTCATGTAATAGTGAATTACATGAAATGATGTAGATAAACAACATAATTATCTCGTAATATAAGATTTGTTATTGTTTTGGTACAGACATAAGACACAGTTTGTAAAACGACAACCGTATGTGGGAATGTTTGATTTATTCGATGTCATGAAGCAATAGTTTTGCATTTGGGGGACTTCCGGTGGTGAATTGATTTGAATTTGGTGCAGCAAACTTGCGAAAATATAAGGATATTTGATCAAGATAAGTGATATTATTGAGCGTATAGGATACATAACGTAATTATAGATATATAGTAAGCAATATTTTTTGTTAAAAGTTAGCTAGAGGGAGTAATCTAGGGTAGATTAAAAGTAGGCGATTTGCGAGCGATAATTGGGGACGTTAATGTAATCGGAACGTTGTTTACAAAGTAGGTCACTGGCGAAGTTAGCGTACCGTGAACGACAATAGAATAGCGTTATTTGAGATAATCGGTGTAGTTAGATGAGTAATTAAAACCTGAAATAACAATCTTTTAAAGTGTATAATAGTACACAGGAAACAGTCTTTGTAAAGACTACCTTGTATCTAAGCCTAACTTGAATACATTGTCATCGACATCGTAACTAGGTAAGGCACGGTGTGTCACTGTGTGTTAACAAATATAACTAACTATAACCTAAACAATCTGGTGTAAATTGTACACAGAAAAGTCTTTTCAAAGACTACATAAAACTACTTTGAACATAAATAAATTCTGATATGGCACCTTGCAAGCGGCAGCTCAGGGCAAAACGACACCTAGTTTGCAACGACTGCCAGAGCTGGGTGGATATTGCGTTGTCTGGCTGTCCAAAATCATGGGCAGAGACCAAAGATGACGGATTCACCTTTCGGTGTATGGGGTGTTTGAGGGTGGAATGTCTGATGAAGGAGGTGTGTAAGTTGACGGATATAGTGAAGGAGATGGAGGCGAGACTCAACATAGAAATAGATGGAGCAGAGAGGGATGACGCGGAGAGAGTTGAGAATTCTACAACACAGAAGGAGCAGAGTTGTGACACGGAGACTGAAGAAAGGAGACTGAGAGGAAGGAAGGTGACCGGTGTGAAGGAACAAGACATTGAGAAAACAGAGGGACGGAGGAAAAGTGTTCAGCAGAGGAAAAGAAAACGGGCCAGTGGGGATAGATCAGCAGGTAGTCAGACTGTAGAGAACGAGGAGAGACACGACAGCTATACAGGTGGTGAAGAGGTAGATACCACAGAGGCGGTTGGTAAGATTGTGAGACAGAAGACTGATGGAAGAAGACAGAGTGTTCAGCAAAAAACAGAAAACATGACAGGCGTGAAGGTGACAGGGGAGAAAGTGACCGTAGTAAAGGAGGTAGCCGGGGAAAAGGGACGGGAGAGGAGAGAAGAAAATGTGATGGGAGGAAAGAAGAAGGGACGAAAGGAAGTGAGAGTAAATGTGCTAGAAGAGAAGATGACAGGAGGAAAGGGGACAAGAGAAAACGCGACAGGAAAGAAGGGAATGGAAGAGAATGTGACAGGAGAGAAGACGACAAGAGGAAAAGACAACAACCAGACATATGCAAACCGGAGGAGCTACTCTGAGGCAGTGATTGAGGGGGCAAGGAGAAAAGAGAGAGTGTTTATGGGCGATTCAATTCTGAGAAAAACAGACAAGACCATATGCGAGGGGAAGGACGTTGTTGTATGTCTACCGGGGGCTAGGATAGAGCATATGACCGAAAGGGTAGAGAAGGTATTGGGGCATGGCAAGGGAGGGTCTATACTAGTACACGTTGGGACAAACAATGCAGACAAGGAGGGAACAACTGGTATAGTTCAGAAGTACAGACATCTAGTAAGGAAG